>JAVCKT010028052.1:0-14819 GCA_032273925.1 Rhynchotus rufescens | reverse complement strand
GGAGGATGGGTGAGAGGGTGGGTGGTAGGGATGGATGGAGGGATGGAAGGTTGGAGGGATGGAGAGAGGGTGGAAAGGATGAAGAGGGATGGAGGTAGGGAAGGAAGGAGGGATGGAGAGAGGGTGGAAAGGATGAAGAGAGCTGGAGGGAGGGATGGGAGGAGGGCGGGACGGACGGGGCGGCGCGGCGGTACCTTGCTGAGCGCCGCCGCCAGCTGCTCGCGCTCGTCCCGCGCCAGCTCGGCCTCCAGCGCCGCCCGCTCGCGGGCCTCGCGCGCCTGCAGCAGCTCCGCGCTGGCCGGCCGCGCACCTGCGGGAGGCGGAGTTGGGGGCGATGGGGACGCACGGGTTGGGGGACGCGACGGGGACGTCCCGCGGTGGCAACTCACCCTGCCCCTCGGGCCTGACGCGGAGGAGCTCGTGCAGCCGCGTGTCCGAGCGGCTGAGCGAGCGCAGCTGCGCGCGCCGCGGCAGGGCCTGCGGGCGGCGGGGCCGTGGGCGCTGTGCCACCCGTGGGCGCTGTGCCACCCGTGGGCGCCGTGCCCTCCAGCCCCGCTGCCCCCTTACCTTGTCCACCAGCCTCACCGCGTCCCCCGGCGGCTGCTGCTTCCGCGCCTTGCTGCGGGGGGACGCGTGGCTGAGCCGGGGTGCACGAGGCAGAGCATCCATCCCGCAGGAAGCACCCCGTCCCCGTGGGGATGCTCCGTGCCCCCGGCGGGATGTTATGCACCCCAGCAGGATGCTCTGTGTCCCTATTGGGATGCTCCACGCCCTTGATGGGATGTTATGGCCCCCAGCAGGATGCTCCAAGTCACACTGGGATGCTCCATGCCCCCAGCGGGATGCTATGTTCCCCAGCAGGATACTCCATGCCCCCATAGGAATGCTCCATGCCCCGCACCGGGATGCCCCAAGCAGCAGTGGGCAGCAGCCCTCCCCCGGGTGCAGCGTCCCCCGGGAGCAGAAGCCAAGCAGGGCGCAGGGGGGCCGGGGGCTCCTACCGTCTGCAGGCAGCGCACAGGGCGCCCAGGTAGAGCAGGGCGCCCAGCAGGGCCAGGGGCGCCCCGGGCGGCAGCCGCGGGGGTCCCGGCCGCCCCTCGCCCGCCGCCGCCGCCATGGGCCGGCTGCGTCCCGCGCCCTGCGGACACAGGAGCGAGTCGGGCACCGGTGCCACGTTAGGCCACTCGAGATGCTCATCCCAGCCTCCCAGCCCGATATTCCGCTCAGCCCCGTGATTCCACTACGGGAAAGGACCTGGGGGAGGCCTGGAGCCTCGGGCTGTGTCGCTGCCCCCAGGACCCCTGCTTGTCCCCAGGACCACTGCCTGTCTCCGTGTGACCCCCGTCCCCGAGGGCTTTGCAAGGAGAGGGGTCACCCCGTGTGGTGCCCGCTGTCCCTGCAGGCAGCGCGGGCACGGGAGGATGCGCAGAGATGGCTACAACCCCCCAGGCCACAGCTGCTTCTCCTTGTGCCCCCAAGTCCTACCCTGGGGCACTGCAGGGCTGGGGGCTTTAGGGAGGAACCAGAGCCCCAGGTGCCCCTCCGAGCTGCCCCAGCCCCATCCGCAGCCTCCCCCGCGCTCCGAGCGAGCCTCAGAACAAGGCCAGGGCCCTTTTCCGAAGGGGCCTGGGCCCCGTGGCAGGGCGGGAGCACCAGGCCCTGCCTGCAGCAGCGTGCACGGCTGCACCGAGCTGGCCCGGTCGCAGATGCACCCAGCGAGCCCAGTGCACTGAACCGGCGCGGCTGCACGGAGCTGCCGTGGGCGCAACCGCTGCAGACGTGCCAAACGAGCACTGGTGCATGCAGCTGGTGCAGATGCACCCCTGCAGCACGGCTGCACCACGCCCTTGTGGCTGCAGCCACGCAGCCCGGGTGCACCGAGCCGTTGCGGTTGCACCGAGCCGTTGCACCGAGCTGCAGTAAATCCAGGGCAGGAGAAGCCGAGGAGCCCGGGTGCAGGCAGGGATGGCAGCCGCAGCTTGGTGCAAACCCCACAGGCAGCGCTCAGCCCTTATCCCCCCCCAGAGCAGTGTGTTACTGGACCCCGCCGCTGCTGCTGGGTGGAAAAACATCTTGGTGCCGAGTTTTCCCCGTGTCTGTGCAGCCCCCAGCGAGACCAGGGCAGCTGGTGGCCTGGTGAACACGGGGGCCCAAGGGGGCTCCAGGAGGAGCCTGGGTGCAGTAACTGGGCCAGCGTGGCTGGCTCCTGATGATAACGATCCTGAGGATCCCAGCAGGATCTGGCCCAGCCCCGAGCTGCCTCGCGTGACCCTCGCACAGCAACCAGGGCCCAGGGGCTTCCCTGCCCCAGCTCTGCCCGTGGAGCCTCCTCAGGTTGAGAGCAGGTTCCTCCATGGGGAGCAATTCCCAGCCAGGCAGCCCAGTGCCCCCCAGCGAGGCTCCCAGCCCTCCCGCTGCAGCATCGGGAGCAGGGAAGGACCCCGGGAACAGGGAGAGTGGGGAAATTTCAACCATCACTTGGTGGGTAGAAGGATGGAGGGAGGGATGGATCCATCCTGCTCTTCTCCGCTACCCACCAGTGCCCGCGGCCCATTGCCCCCCGGCCCCGGCCCCGCTTCGCTCCCCCGCCGCACTTTTTCCTGCGGATTTCCCACACCTCTGGCTCCTTCCCTGCTCCCCGAGCCCTGCAGAGCAATTACTTCAGTGTGCAAACGGAGACGGGTTTACGGGACTAACCGGGCTGGGCGGACTGGCTTAGATCAGAGCTGGCTTCTCCCTCCGAGGATGCTTTAATTAGCGCCGCTTTTGCACCGGAGCCTTGGCTAATTACACGGGTCACCCCAGCGCAGGCGGCTGCTGGAGACCCAAACCCAGCGCGCGACGGAGTTTGCTGCAAAGCGCTAAAACGGAGGCAGCTCAGCCTAGTCACGTGGCGGGGGCTGCAAGGCCGGGTTTTAAACGGGCTGCAAGGCGCAAAGCAGCTTCCTGGGGCGGCGCGGCCGCGCGCTGCTCCGCGGCACGGCGGCACCGGCTCCGCTCCGAGCGGCTCCGGCTCCCGGACTCTGCCACTCTGCGGTCCCTCTAACAGCAACAAAACCTTAAATTGCTTCGTTTGCACTTCAATTTCTCAGCTGAGCCCCAATGCTAAGATTGAGTTTGGTGTATATGTGAGCTCTGCCACTGACATTCTGCCTGGCCTCCCATTCAGCTAAATGGGCACTCAATATCCAGTGCAGGATGATGAGGAAAAACAGTCCATGAAACCACTAAAGCCACCTCAATAGGGAAGCGGGGCAGACGCCGCGGGCAGATTTGCACCAGACATCGTGGACGTGGCTGCGGGGGACCCGGCTTGGGCGTCCTCGGGAGCCCAGCAAGAAAAGCGGTTCAAGGAGCAGAAATGGCCTCTTTTTTTGGCCTTTTTTCTTTTTTTTCTTTTGTTTTTTTTCCAATCCCCAAACCCAAAAGCCCCGTCATGGTTACGTCAGCAAGGTTTAACCTGCCCTAAACAGTGGGACGTAACCACTAAATCTTAAAAAAACATTTCCAATGTGGAACTGGCACAAGGTCTCACTTGTTCCATCTGGGTTTGGGCAGCAGGAGCGAAGTTGGCTCTGAAGGGACCCATTTCATCCTTAAGTTCCTATTGAGTTATTGAGTTTATAAAGGACCAAATACCTTGCTGAAGGCCCAAATATCACAAAACTGGGACATGCAATGCTCATAATGATGGGCCTCACTGCTGCTCATGCTGGACTGGCTTGCACACAAAACTTACCTTCAAGCTCTGACTCTTCTGTTCCTGCCGTGCGGCTTCAGTGGAGGCTGCAGTTGTTCCACCACCTTCTTTCCTTTGTGCCTTTCTGCATTTGCTGAAAACAGACCCACTTTGGCACAAAACTGCACGTCTAAGCACTTGCGGAGCAACTGCAGGATGTTGGTTTTTTAAACAGACGAGCTGCAGCGGGTGCAAGCCCTGCCGAGCCCTCAGCGCTGCCTTTAGAGAGGAATTTACACACAGCCAGACTCCAAAAACTAGGGAGCGAGGGCATTACGGACACAGGCTTCCCCTCCTGCCCAGAATCACCTCCTACCACAGTGCTTCTCTTGCCACGAAGTCGGTAGTTATTTCCAGTTTCAGGTCTCCAAAAACAGCATTTCAAAGACCATAAAAGTAGTACAGTCCGCTCAAATCACTGGATTATTTCTCCTTTTTCTGCTGGGGACAGGACAGCGTCCCACACTTCTGATCCCCACAGGAGAGCAAGTGGTTCCCGCTCTACCTCTAGGTTCGAGCCACGGGATCCCAGCCAAGTCCAAGCGCCTTCTCCTCCTCTCCCAGACCAGGAGCTTTTGGGTGCCCAAGCAGTAAATCGCTCCGTGCCGCTGCCTGGAAGTTTGGTAAATAACCCAGCGGATGCTCGGGCCCCGAAGAGGAGGAATCCTGCCTTTCCAGTCCAGCTAGCTGCAAGAGCACCTCCGACACTGCTGCAAACTGCACAGGGAGCTTCTCAGGGGTTTCCAGCCCCTACTTTAGCCGAATATGTCCACATTTGCAAGGCAAGAAATCAATCACTTACCTTGCAGAAACTCAAAAGCCAGCGAGCGTGGAAGGCAGCAATCCAAGCATTCCCTTGCTCGATGATCGCCCCGGAGAACTCGGCTCCTTCCACGCAGCTCTTGCCAGCGCGGGGTGCTGCTCGGGGCGCTGCTCCGCGGGCGGCAGCGATACCACAGCTCGCTTCCTGGCCCGCGGCGCCTGCCCCCAGCCGCGGCGCGGGGCTCTGCCCGCCTCGCCGCGCCGCGCCGCACACAGGCCGGCGGGCACCGCGCGCCGCCGCCTCCCCCGGCGCTGCTTTAACGCCAGCTGCGGCGCCCGGCGGCTGCACCGCCTCTCGGGGCCTCGCAAACGCGGAGGGAAGGGAAATAAACAAATTTATTCGGTGTCTCGGGCGGGAGGCAGCTGCTGTTCCAATGGGAAGTTGGGACAACCAAAGCTGTGGAAGTTTTAAGCGACCCAAACGCAGCTTAGCCAGGACGTGGCTGATACGCCTGATATTACAAAGGGCTCGTATGGCTGATATTACAAAGTAAAAAAGACACCAAGCAGGGTGAGAACACAAAGCAAAACTAAAAGTCTTCTCTGCAAAACGTGGCTGCCAGTCACGGGCTGCCTCGGCAAGAGCCTACGTGAAGTCAGCCACATGGGGACATCAGTCCTTCTCATCGCTCAACACTTGGACATAGGAAATAGAGAGTCATTTGGGAGGGAAGGGCACTCAAGGACCACTGGTAAACCCTCAAGTTAAGCCCAGTGCATGAAGAACACGTATGCAGGACAAGGCAAAGGACCAGGCCAGGCCCAAAGCCCATGGCTGCTGATAGGAGACCACGTCACCTCTCATACGCTGCAGAGCTGGCACCTCGGTGCCCAATCCAGCTGGATCCCAGCACCTTCCAGGAGGAAAGAGTCGCTGCTACAGATTCTTGAAGACATTTCTCTTCTTGCTTCATTTTGCTGTTGCTCTGTGGTTTCCGAGCTGTGTCTGCAGTACTGCTAAATTACACATGACATGACAACCCTGATCCTATCTCCTTCAGCCTTAGATTTTCTGATTAGCTTGGCAGTGAATCAGACAGGCTTGGTCCTTATAAGGAGAGGAAGCCCTGCCCAGACTGGCAGCTTTTTAATTTTCTTGAAAACAGATTAAAAAAAGTGACATGAAAAACTGTTCATTAGAAAAAAAAATGACTCACAGGATAAAAGGAATGAGATTTTTTTTTTAACTTAAGGGAAAAAAGAATGCATCCTAAAGATACTGGCATGAAACAAAAACAAGTCCCACCAGAAATAGAGCCCGGTGGAACCACCATCTCCTCTGGAGCCTTGCACAACCTCCCGAGACTATTTTCTTGAATCTAAAGGGAACCCCTGTTCTACAAACCATCTTGGACAGGAAAACTCAAGTAATGATGGCAGAAGCATGAGGTTCCCCAGAGAGTTGTTCCTGGCTAGAAGGTTTGAGGCTCTCACACTCTGCTGTCTTATTTCTCCAGTTTTGGCATGCTCTTTGGGGAATAATGCAACTTTCCAGGTCAAATCAACGGTTTTGGCCATAATATGGTCTGGGGATGCTGGTACAGCTAGACTGAAGAGATATATTGCTCGAGACTGCTGGTATCCACCTCCAAGCTGCCACTTTTCTCTCTGCTCCTCACACGAGGGCTGCAAGGAACCGCTCTGAACGAAACCAAGATCTCACAGAAATCCCACCGGGAGGAACTGGAGCGCTGGCAGCAATCTGCTGGTGCCGCTGTCAGCGGGAGCAGGGACGTGCCCTTTGGGCTGTGCCACAACGTGCCTGGGACCCTGCCCCCCTTGCCCCCCTCCCGGGGCTGCTGCAAGCACAAGCCACAGCTGCTGCAGGATGTGGGGCTTCAAAGCCCCTGCTCGGCCCCGCTGGGGCACAGGCGGCACCGGCACCACCCGAGCGGCGACAGACTCGGAACGGAGGCACCACCACGGTGGAAAGAGAGCAGAGAAGGGTGCAAGCGAGCAGGGAATCACGTATCTTGCAGCCAGGCCTTACATGAGGCTCGAGCTTTCAGGGCTGGACAGAGGCTGCCCTTCACCATCCCTGGAGAGCTAAGCTCGGGAGCATCTAGTTTTGGTAAAACCGCTGCTTTTCAGCCCAGTTTCACGCCGGGCAGACCGAGGCCCAGAGGAGCGGGGCGGCTCGCCCAGGCTCTGGGGCTGGGCACAGGGCCTGCCGAGAAGGACGAGCTCTGCAGTCCAACGCCTCCCTCGCGCACTAGAACTCGGTCATTTTCTTGTGCGTTTCTGCTTTCTTCTGCTCCCGCTGCAGACTGGCTTCCTGGGCCTGCAGCTGCCCCAGCTGCTTGTGAGCATTCGCCAGCTTCTCCTCCAGCTGAGCCGCAGCCACGCTGTGCCTGAAAGCAGAAGGTGTTAGAACCACGTCACCTCGAGCGCCAAGAGCGGAGGTCGGCTCTCATCCTGGCAGGGGCCCCCTTTCCTACGGGGTTGGTGTGAGCGATGAGCTCAAAGCTGCCTGATGCTCCGCACAGCCCGAGCTAGAAAATGTATAAATCTTCCTGGGACGCCCATCAGCAGCACTGGACGCGGGCAGGGGAAGGAAAGGACTCCAGTACCTTCCCTCAAACGGCTCCTCTCCCCACAGCTTGGTTCCACCTGAAGAATCCCACACAGACATGCTCATGGCCAAGCTGTCTGCAGACCATATCAAAGGCTCTGTGCTCTTACTTCCCCCTACATCTCACCCAAACATGGCTCATCTCTTGCTGCGACACCTGATTTGAAGCCCATCCCTTCCCAGAAGGGCCTAGCACGACCAGTTCCTCTTGTAGCCCAGACAGGACTTTTTCCTACCGTCCAACATTGCGTTCCAGGGCCTGCTGGATTCCTATGATATCCCTCTGCGTTTGTTCAATCTTCTCCATGGTCTGGAAGAGCCGGACGCTCAGGGCCTTCTTGGTGCTTTTGCTGGCATGGTAAATCTCTTTGCTGTTCTTCGGGGGCAACGCCGCCCCTCCAGCCTTCTCTCCGGAGCCCTTTCCCCGCAGTTTCTCGTTCAAGAAGTCAAACACGTTGCGGGGCGGCTTGCGGCCGCGCGCGCCGCTTCCCTTCCCGCGGCCCTTCCTCGGCTTGCCGGCGTCCGGCTTCCCCTGCTGCCTCCTCTGGAGCACCTCCGCACACTGGTCGAGGGACTTGCCTCGAGGGAGCACTACGGCCTGCACCGGCTCCACGCGCCCCTCGCAATTCTTCCCTAAACCTGAGGAGGGAGAGAAGCCGTGAGGAGACGCACGAAGCCCCTGACACCAAGTCCCCCCCGTCGCCACAAACTGCAACCGACAGTCAGGAGTTTGGACCGAGCACTTGGCTTTAGAGGTACAAAGTCTTAACTGCCATCAGGGTGGTTGAGGGGCGGGGAGCAAGGGCCACACACATCTGCGATGCCGGCAGTGACAAGAGGCTTCTGCAGCAGCAGATAAGTGATAAAAGCCCAAGGCCATTCCCTCTGCCAGACCAGTTCCTGTGCAAGGAGGTTCAGCTTCACATTCTCAGCTGCTTCAGCCAGGTTCTCCTTAAAACTGGTTTGGTTCCTCTGGAAGGACTAGAGTCTAAAGCAAGCAGCAGACTAGTGTCCTAAAGCCCCCAAGGCTCAGTGCAATTTGTCTAGCGAGCAGCTTGTTCAGCAGGCTTTGAAGCCTGTGTCTAGAGCCAGACGGTGCCTTAACACAGACATCAGAAGCTTCGCAGACAAGTTCCCTTCTACCTACAGCCTTTGAACACACAACAGTTCTCACGGCTTTCATCAGGAGCTCCGACCATGGTTCTAAATTACTCCAATTTGTTATTGCCATACAGGTATTGGTGCACACATGTGCCTCTACTTAGAGGAAATATCCCCTCTCACTTTCTAACGCTTCCACATAGGTGTGATTCCCCACACAGCCCAGGCCTTCAGCAAAGGGCTTTTAGCCTCATGCACTACCTTGTTCTTTGCTGGCATCGAGCAGGAGGCCAAGGCTGCAAGGCAGGCAAAGAAACTGAAACCCTCCCACCACCCGGATCGCCTTCTCCCCTTACCTTTCCCAAATTCATATCCCATCCGAACCAGCAGCTTGGAGCCAATGCCACGAGTATGGGCTTCCCAGCCACCGAAAGAGGAACTGCAAGCTGGAGTCCATGCCCCGTTCTCCGGGACGCCCGAGTCTATCACTGGGGCACAGAAGAGAGAAAGATGAGTGAAGCACAAGCCTGCCGTGGGAAACCTTCAGCTGAGGGTAGGGGAGGTCCACACAGCAGAAAGACTCCTCTCTAGGCAAGGATTTACTGCACATATGATCTTACAGTTCCTGAGAGGACAACCTGGAGATATTTCTGCTTCTTTGACATAGAGTAGAGTACAACTCAGCAGAGAATCTACTGAAAGCATCATTGCACACTCCACTGCACCATGCTAATACAAGGCTCCTCTAGGCCATTACGCTGATTTTGCATCATTAGCATCCAATAATCTCAATTAGGCTAAATTTGAAGAGCTCTAGGACACAGCTTTGTCTCTGTGAAGTAATTAGGGTAGTAGCACAGGGAAGGTGTCGCTGGCATAATCTTAAAGGAGGAATTTGGGCTCCCTCTGTGTCAGCTTTCGAGAGTAAAACAGGGCAGGGCTGTCATTCCCACTTCATCAAGGCATGGGGAGGACCAAACGCTTCCAGTTACAGTCAGGGAGTTACACGAACCTGTCAGAGAGCTGAAAAAGCCTTTTCATTTATTTACTAGCTCAACTCAGTCAGTGAGTAAAAGGTAAAAAAAAATCAAACCAAAACAACAACAAAAAAATCCCATACACAAACTCACAGCTTGGAGCCTACCTGCAAATTATACACTCTCTACTTTAATTTGTTAGGAGCTCTCAAGGAAACCTCCAACTTTCATTAGCCCAATAATGAGCAGGAAACAAAGACTGCAGTTAGCAGCTGTAATACAACAGATACTCAAGGTTCTCTGCTATCTTCCAACAATCTGTGAAGAGGCTGCAGCCTCACCAGAGACCAGACACTTGTGATGACAGCCACAGGCCACGAGAGTAATTCAGCAGGCCCCAGAGAGGAGGGCAAACCCAGACCAGAGGCTGGTTTTGCTCAGGCTGTTTTTAGCTCTCTACCTTTAGCATAGCCAGAATCATCAACGCTGTCTTCATCAGATTCAGCAGAGGAGGCGCCTTCCTCACTTCGCAGCGGCGGAATGATACCATCTCCTTCCACGACAGCTTCCTTTAGCAGCAGAGAATCAAACTTCACAGTGTAGTAGCCACTGTCGATGTCTACGGAAGGAAAAACAATTGCAAGGGAGCTCAGTGTGCAACACGCAGCAGGCAAAAGGCTCTCCACAGCAGTTAGCTTCAGCTGCAGAGCAAGGAGAGCCATGGAACATGTATAAAGGAAAACTATGGATGTTTTTGCTCCAGATTTTTGTCTAGAAGGAGAAGTGTCCACTGAAATGAAGAGCTATTTCCACAGTGCTTCTGTGGATAGTTGGGGAATTATTTCTAAAAGTTACAAAAGACAGGATGCAGAGAGGACAAAGAGAAGGCAGACTTGTTCCCTCAGACCTAGCCAAAGAAGGAAAGAAAGTGGGAATAAAGCCCCAGCCCAGGGCACTATTACTAAATTTTCAGTTTAGACTTGTAGCAACTTCATCAGTGTTTTTTTCTATCACCAAATGAAATTGTCAACTTTTTAATTCCACTTAAGCACCCACGTTCTGTAGCAGAGCCTGCCAGGACACCGTGCACGCCGACTCACCGGTTATTTTTGCCGTGTACCATATTCCATCGCTGTGCTTTGCCAGGCAGGCCGAGCCCACCTCCAGGGTGCTCAGGTCGGGCTCCTGAAACGGCTGCAGCTCCTCCACAGACACCACCTGCCCGTGGGAAAACCTGCCAGGGATGGTGGAAGAGGCACTGTATCTATCCCACTTGGGGAGGGGATAAAGAAATACTCCTCATTAAAAAAAAAAAATAGGAGCTACTTATCAGCACTGATGAATCACCAATAATTATCAAAGTTTTACCACACACTACTTCACCTATGCAAGAAATCCCTCAATTTTCATCTCAAAGACACTGTTTATGCCACTCTGCCATGCACTCTATGCTAGGGAATTAAGCTCCTCTTGCCAGTGGCCTGCCCGGTAAAAGAAATGAAGATGTCCTTCGAGAAAGAGGATCACACAGCAATAAAGTTCTCCAGCCCAATCTCCCGCCTGCAGCAGCACCAGCTTCCCAGGCAGATCGGGTCGATCAGGGCCTTGTCCAGCTAAGTTTTGAAATCTCCAAAGAGGAGCCTGCAGGACCTCTCTGTGCACCCTGGAGGCATGCACTATCTAGGGGCCTTTTTATTTCTCCTTTTAATGCATTAATCAATTACTAATTTAGCTACTGAATGGAGTAGGCAAAATCCCTGCATGTCCCCATGGAATTTACCATTTCTCTCTGCATTAGCTGAAGGATGCAGTTAAACCATTTGATGCCACTGTTTACCACGTCAGAGTTTAAAAATAGAAAGAAATACATTTTTGGCAAAATTACACCTGGAACAAGAGCCAAACATGGCACTTTCAGAGGAATTCTCTCCCCCTGAGTGACAGGACCCTTAGCAAGGGCAGGGCCACAATCTTCCCTCCACCCCTTTCGTTTTTACCGACAGTTCTCCTTAAATCTGCATTTGTCATCCAGGAAGAACGGGCAGGGCTTCAGAGACTTGTGCGTTGGATACAGATACAGCACTCGCACTCCCACGCTGCCATCGTCCAAGGATTCAGTGCCCACAATCATGGCATTATGGTACTCCAGGGTCCCCCAAGAACTGTAGTATGGCGCTTTAACCTTCATCCCACTCAATTCCTCCTCCTCCTCATCAGACTCCTCCTCTTCACCGCACTTTGATTCAGTTTTTACGTGAGTTTCTTCCCCTCCCTGTGACGGCATCTCCTCGTTAGCGGCCGAAGCTTCATCCTCCGCCCCGAGCTCTGCAATAGCCTCTTTAAAAGCCTCGTATTCCTCGTCCTGGGCAGCGCGGCGCAGCTCGACCCGCGGCTCCGCGGCGGCGGCGCTCGTGCCCAGCACGCCCAGGACGCTGCTGCTCCGCACGGAGGCCAGGCTGGCCTCGGTGAGCTCTATGAGCTGCCGCAGGTCGCGGCGCAGCTGCAGCAGGTCGGCCTGCTGCGCGGGGTCCAGGCCCAGCGCCAGCTCCACCTGCCGCAGCTGCCCGCGGTACGTGCGGATCGCCGCCTCCAGGCTGCCCTCGTCCATGGCGGCTCCCGCTCGCCGCCTCCCGCCGCACATGCGGCCGCGTCGCCTCCGGCAGGAAGGGGCCCGCGCCGGCCGCCGCCGCCGCCTAACCCGCCGTCCTGCCGCTGCGCCCCGGCACGGCCCGGCGCGGCGCCTGCAGCGGGGAACATTAAACGACGCGTTACCGTCACCCCAAACCCCCGTTCGCGGCCCGCCCGCCCGCCCGCCCGCCTCACTCACCCCCCGGCTCCCCCCTCTCCCCTGGAGCGCCGCCATGACACCCCGCCAACTTCCGCCTCCTACACCACCCCACTTCCGGCTCCTCTAGCCGGCGTCTCCCGCCCCCCGGGTGATAGCCCCGTCCCTCACCGCGCCTGCGCGGAGGGTAGCCGGGGCGGGACGCGGGGCATTCTGGGAGTCGCAGTCCCCCCAGAGGGCTTCGCCGCGCTGTCCGCGGCGCGAGAACTACATTTCCCAGCGTGCCCCGCGCGGGCGGCAGGTAGCTAAGAGCGGAGCGCGGGGCCGGTGGCGAGTGAAGGTATCCGCGGTGGTCGGTGAGGGGCCGAGGGCTCCGTGCTCCGCATTCGGAGCGCGCGGGGGGACCGGGGGACGTGGCAGCTGCTCGAGGCGCCGCAGGGCCGGGCCGCGAGGGGAGCGCGGCCTGCGGGGTGAAACAGCCGGGTTTTGGGTGCTGAAGCGGGGGGCAGCGGCCGGGGGAGGCCTCAGTAGAGACAGGCAGCAGTTTTGTGCTTGTCCTTAGACGGGAGCTACAGTCTGGCCGTGTGTGTAAAGAGGGGCAAAGCCTGTGCAAGCTGACCTGCTGCGTGTGTGCATCCGAAAACCTGCCTTTTTGGCTTTGTTTTTCTCTTTTCCCTGTGACTTTGGGTCTATGATTTGACCTGGGGTGGCCCAAATAGGAGACTTGCTAGTAAAAAAATGCTGATATTTATTTCTCTGGTTTTGGAAAACTTCCCTTGTGAAAGGAGAGCCTTCTGGAAAGGAGACCTTTATGAACGATTTCCTGGTGTGTGTTGCAGGAGCAGGATGTATACACTATTGTCCGGGCTCTATAAATACATGTTCCAGAGGGATGAGTACTGTGTCTTGATCCTTGGTTTGGACAATGCTGGTAAAACAGTAAGTACCCAAGTACCCTTAATTACCAATCATGCAGAGGGCAGCTGCAGTTCTAAACATTCCTGTTTTCCAAATACAGAACTTCCAAGAGGCAGGGCTGCCTAGCTCTTAACAGGATACTTTAGTGTTATCACCTGCAAGAATCAATTCCTCTCCTGTATTTAAATTTAGCATAAGCTTTCAGGGATATAGGTGAGACTCTGGTAATTCCATAATCACCTTGGATCCCTTCTTTCTTTGCTAAAGGAGGGAACAAGAGGAGTGGTTTGTTCCAAGGTTAGCTCCTGCACTAGCTGTTGGAACAGGTTCCTGTTGTGAGGAAAAGGCAGGTTTTAGTCAGTATTGCCCAGGCTGGTACAATGTTTGAGAGTAGTTACTTTTTCTTTTTCCTTTTCAGACCTTCCTTGAACAAACTAAAACTCGGTTTACAAAGAACTACAAAGGAATGAGTTTGTCCAAAATCACAACCACTGTAGGTTTAAACAGTAAGTAAATCCTCGTGGAAATATTTCCACCTCTCCTGCGAAATTAGACAAATTGCTACCTTGAATTGCTACCTTGAAGAAGAATTAACAAGGGGAAAATGATTCCTGTAAACAGAGATCTTATCTCCTACCTCTCTACATTCTTTTTGCAAGAGAATAAATTCACTCACTTAGCCTTTGAAGAGAAAAACACAAACTCTCAAGAATTGCATCCCATTTCAGTGCTATGCTGAGTAGTTAAGCTAAGATCCATTTGAGTTTGCTGGCCAGATCCTCATTTATTTTGATGTGACTACTTCATCTTATTTCCCACTGTCTTCTAGGGTATTCTCTTGTTAAAAGTAGCACTGAATGTGACTTGGTCGTGTGGAAGATTGTTTCATGCCTGCTTAAGGGCCTTACATGCATGCAGTCTTTTGGAACATATGGACTGTTCTCATTGGATTGGATTTTTCTTCTTTCCTTCTAGTTGGGACTATTGATGTTGGCAAAACTCGCCTGATGTTCTGGGATCTTGGAGGACAGGAGGAGCTGCAGTCTCTTTGGGACAAGGTTGGGGAAGTACTTTTTCTTAGAATTTTTTCAGAATTGGAGAAATATGATCATTTAGTACTCATAAAGACTTGCTGATAACCCAAATATTTAGCTTTAACTCTTTCAGAGTTTCGGTTTTATCTGCAAGGTTTGCAAAGATGATGCTTAATGTTTGCATTATCATTTACAGAACCTAGTCATCAACCTCAGTGTGTGGACTGTGCAGGTATTATCCCTTGTAACAAATGAGGTCATATCAGCGGTAATTTCTTTACCTAAAGTGTCAGAGAGACCTGAAAAGAAATCTTGGATAGCTCACGTGAAAGCTACAGTCTAGTTCTAAATAAAATGAAATATGATCGGAAGTTCTGAGCCCTGTCATCTGGACAGCATTTAATGTAGCTAAAAACCAAAGTGTTATTGGAAGTCCTGAGCACAAGGATCAGAATCCAGATGTCTGGCAAAGAATATTAGAGCAGTACATTTGCAGGCCAAGCAAACATTCCACATGCACCCTTGACTTCATTATTTCATCAAGCCTTGTATTCCTGCTGCTACCGTTAACAGTCACTTGAGAATTATTGCTCAACTGTACAGTAGATCAGGTTTAAAAAACAGCAAGTTCTGTTCTATAATCACCTGGGTCAGAAAAGGAGGCTGCAGATAAATTTCTTCAGGTATTTGGCTCAGGCATGCGAACAGGACAGACAAAGCCTTTTATGTGCCACCATTCTTCTCTACAAACAAATCTTGTGGAAATAGTTAGTTCTAACTGGTTATCCCTTGCATGTATATTAAAATATATGAAGAAGAGGTGGACGTAGCTGCTACGTACACCCATATCTGTGTTATCATTTCAGTATTA
>JAVCKT010028050.1:0-11566 GCA_032273925.1 Rhynchotus rufescens | reverse complement strand
CGAGATGATTGAGAACTGCACGTCGACGACTGCCAAGCTGGCCGTGATATGGGTGGGAGCGCTGCTCCTGGCGCTGCCGGAGGTGGTGCTGCGCCAGCTCACCAAGGAAGACCCCGAGTACAGCGGCAGCCCACCTGGAGAGCGCTGTGTGGTGAAGATCTCCACCGCGCTACCCGACACCATCTATGTGTTGGCTCTCACCTACGATGGGGCAAGACTCTGGTGGTACTTTGGCTGCTACTTTTGTTTGCCTACTCTTTTCACTATCACTTGCTCCCTGGTAACAGCAAGGAAGATCAGGAGGGCGGAAAAGGCTTGCACGAGAGGGAATAAGCGGCAGATCCAGCTGGAAAGTCAGATGAATTGCACAGTGGTGGCTTTGACCATATTATATGGCTTTTGCATCATTCCTGAAAACATCTGCAACATTGTGACTGCCTACATGTCCACGGGGGTGTCACGGCAGACTATGGATCTCCTCCATCTTATTAGTCAGTTCCTTTTGTTCTTTAAGTCCTGCGTTACCCCTGTTCTCCTCTTCTGCCTCTGCAAACCTTTCAGCCGGGCCTTTATGGAGTGTTGTTGCTGCTGCTGCGATGAGTGCATCCAGAAATCTTCAACGGTGACGAGTGATGACAATGACAACGAATATACCACGGAACTGGAGCTCTCCCCTTTCAGTACCATTCGCCGCGAAATGTCTACTTTTGCCTCTGTAGGGACTCACTGCTAATTGACAGTAGGACTTTCTTATTTCCAAGATATTATCTTTTCTTCTTTGCTTTTTTTTTTATAACTTCTTATTTTCCCTCTTGAAATGCAAGCAAAAAAGCTGGTTATTGAAAACTATTCTGGAAACCAATTTACATTTAATAGTCATTCTCTGGAAAATAAGTTCTGTTTAGTTATTAAAATGAAAGAAAGGGAGAGCAGGATAGCCAGCACTGAGTTTTAAATCATGATGTTTTTTCTGGTGCTAGCATTTTATTTTAGGAGGAGAAGAAACCATATCAATCCACTTTTGTTTAATTCCATGATAGTTTTTGATAATCTCTGTAAAATGATTATATAGACATTGTGTTTTCTGCAAGATGTTTAATGTAACAGATGTGGTGGAAAGTATTTGAAAGTAGTTTTAATCTAATTACTGTATACAGTGGTGAGAGAACTTGGACTTTTGAAAATTTATAAGGTGACATAAAAATAAACAAGATTTTATTCTTTAATACGTTGCCAATCCACATTTAACTAGGACACCTATAAATATTATTAAATTCTTTTAATAAGTAGACAAAAATGTTTTGCATAAAATAATTTAAATGGCCATATTTAATTTACCATTTATGTACTTAGCCTTGGAGACTGTAATTGAACTGTTTGAAGAAGATGGTTATCATGATGTTAGGTTTACATGAGTGTTTTTTTAATGTACACATTGGAGGTTGTGCCTCACAGAAAATTTCCTTTTCTAACCTGAGATATATAAAACCTGAATTATTTTGTACTCTTAAGAAGAAAGATTTGCTTTCTCACTAAACCGTATCTTGTGTTGTTTCAAAATCAAGTTTCGTTCCACCTTTTTATTAGTTTTACATTAAAATTACATCTTTGGTCTCTGTATATATAACTCCTACTGACTTCAGCAAGAGTCCCATTCCAGAAGAAGGCATCATTTTGACAGAGGTTTACTAACAATAAATGTGAGGGACTGAAAAATGTGGAGTGAATTCCTTCTTTTAAAAAAAAAAAAAAAACTTGGATACTTGGGCCTTGACCCAGGAACCATTGCAGTCCGTGAAGAGGCTTCTATCAATTTCAGAGGGCTTTGGATAAGGCTGGCATCTCCTATTTATTCTGGGATATGTAGCATGAATATTAATCACAGGGGCTCTGTATACTGATTTTAAATTACATTGCTCTCACAGAGACCGCTATTCACTAGCAGCTCTCAGTTCTGAAACTCTGTTGGAGAACGATGCTATGGTTTGCTGATGGTTTCTTGCTGTCCAAGTTATTGAAAGGAGGGTATGTCAACACTGCAAACAGCAGTGTGGCACAGTAAAGCCTGAAGTTGTTATAAGCAGGCTGGAGCCTGTAAAGTGCCTAAGAGTAGCCACATAACTTATTTGCCCCGCTTCTTGCCTGGAGCAGACAGGCTGTTCTTGGCAAGCAAGGGGACTCATATTTACACTGCGCAGCAGAGTGAAGTGTAGACATATGCAAAGGGATTGAAATCATTACAATTATATTTTGATTCTCATTAAATATAAAGTATAATTACAGAGGTATTGGCAGAAGTAAAATCATATGCATTTGTCCTTCGAAATCAGCGGTGATTGTGGTTTGAAATAGTTTTACTTACAAATATCTGCCTCTAAAAAAACTGCTATATCTTCTGCAAAGGAGTCTAGTTTTCTTTTATTTGTGGATTCTGGATTTAATATGTTTGATCTGTGTATCTGATTGTATAGGCAGCATTTCATCGTTTAAACCTATAAAAAGTTCAATCAAAAAATAGCTTAATAGGTATGCAGCTGAGTTCATTTTTTTTCTGATTTTTGAATCAGAAATTAGGTACTAGCAAAACAATATGCTTTAAGCACAGAATTATAAATATGTGATTATGTTTAGGATGTGCTTAAGTATCTAAGTTTTTAAAATCATCTTGTGAAGTGGTCAATAAGTTCTGAAGAGAGAGGATCTGTGCCTTCTTTGAAAATTCCTAATGGACTTCATGTCGTTTGATTACAGTCAACCATCGAAGAGACAAGATGAAAACAAATTCTGCTCACTGCAATGGCTATCTTTGCTCAAATATATATTCCTCTCTCCACATTTTGATAGAACTATTCTTTTTTTAGGTGCCACTTTTTATAAAAAGTGGAAATAAAAATCTCCCCTCCTGTTTCTCTATCATGTTGCTATCTAAATTGTTTCTCTCAGCTACCTTTTCAGTCACAGCATGGACAGTGATTCAAAGACCTGAGAAAGATACAGGCACAGCAGAATGGGAGGAAGCACTTTTCAAAAGAAGGAATAATAAAAATTTCTTGCAGAGGTAAAATGGTGACTTTTTGGTAATTTAGATGCAAGTCCACACTAGGACAGGAAAAATCCCCAGTTTCCTTGACTATTAGGTGCTTTCAGCTTTCCAGTCTGCAATGGATGTGTGCAAGCTCTTCCAAGGACGACTGTTTCCTCATAGACTAAATGCTCTGTAACTCTGAGTGATACAATTTGCTTCTCTTTTGAAATATTTCTGCAATATAAATATGGACATCCTATAGACAAGACAGACAAAAAAAACCAGCAAAAGAAATATCTAAATTTAAATAAATTATTGGAGAAGGTAGAATTTGAAGATTAATAAGTATATATTTGGAAATACACCTTTCTGCTTAGGTGATGGAGGCTTCCCTAGCCTTGTATTCATGGGGAGCTTCTTTGTGTGTAATTTAATCTTGTTTTTTTTTTTTTTCTTTTCTTTTCCCTCTGCTTCTGGAAGAACATTCTTTACAACTATATCTCACTCCTGTGCTGGACCTCTATAGCAATTGGACACACAAGACACTCTTTTGTTCTAATTTGTTCTCTTAATTGGCTAAACTAATCCTATATTAGCATGTTTGCATGGCTGTAGCTGTGTGATAAAGTGCTTGTGACACAAGTATGGCTTATTAATGCATTTAGGTAGCATGATAAATGGTTGCTTTTGTTAAAGATGGGGCACTGTTTGCTTTTCTTATGGTTTGTGTATGGCTTATTATAAGCCATTTCTTCCTCTTTTCAAACCAGTTCTGTATGTTTTTTTCTTTTTTAACATGAGGACATTTAATGAATTTATAGATGGAGATTTAGAAATGTTTTTGTCAAAGACTTAATTCTTTCACATAAAACAGAGAAACATACAGAAGATGGTGATCAAAAGAAGAGAGGTGAAATGGACTGTGAGAGAGGAAAGCCATATACTTCCCAGGTATGTAAACTCTTTTTACATTATCATCTATTTCCCCAGCTCTGATCCCATAAAGACAAAAAACAAACAAATAAATAACCAAAATCTGAGTTTTGAACTCCAGTAACTCCAATGAGATCATGTTTCATGGCCTCTTGACCAAGACCTGTTCTATTACTGGTACCCAGATGTAAACTTCCATAGCTACTGTTCCAGCTGTGGGACTGGATCCTAAAGACATATGGTCTACATATGTTCTATATCTTTTCATGAGAAATTGCATGATGTTAATCTATGCGCTGAGACCATGATAGTGTGCTTTAAGCAGAAGAAGTACTTGCTTCTACATTTCTCACTTGTCTATCTCTGCTTTCTTCTTCACCTGTTGATTTCTACAGGTCTTTCCTCAGACATCTATGTTTTACAGGCAGTATAGCAACATCTCTAGAAGTTGAGCGGGGCAATAGTGAGCAGAAGCCCATGTAGCTACCTCCAGGAATCCCATTGCCCCAGTGAGATTATACCACACATCTTATATATGAGTTTAGTTCCCTCCTAGAGGAAGGTTTACATACCTTATTATATGTTTTTAATGAGAACCTAGACCTAGTGATTTGCCCAGATTACAAATGCACATTGGGATCTAGAGTAGATCTTCTGTGTCCTACCTTCTTAATGTCTTATCTTTGAGACTATACTTTTTTTTTTTTTTTTTTTTTTTCAGGCTAGAAACACAATAATAGAATTGAGAAATGTGATTAAGAGGAAAGATAAACCAAGGATTTTCTGTGATAAACCAAGGATTTTCTGTGATAACTCCTCTCTCTCTCTCTCTCTCTTTTTTTTTTTTTTTTATCCAATCTTTCTTGCCCTGCAAAGCTTTGCTAAAGTTGATGTGCAGAATCTGTTAATCATTAAAAACTTACCAGTGTCCTACCTGAACTTTCTCATGCTTCAGGAATGGTATTTTTTCACTACTCTTTTGTACCTGATATAGCCATTTAAGACCTATGCTTAGCAGATGAAAAATTCTACCATTCTTATCGAAAGCAAGGTGCATTTTGCAATGAAGAGGAAACTGAACAAAAAATAAAGAAGCATGGGCCAAGATGCTCCAGGACATCCCAGGCATCCTGGGATGCAGGAATAATCCTGTATTACTAGGATAAAGAAATACTTCTCTCTGTGAAGGACTAAAGGTTCACCAGCACACCAGGAGGAAAGCCACATCCGCATTCCCATATTTAAACCCTGAAAAACAGATAACCTGCTTGCTCTGTGATGTACATTGGTAGTTGCACTGTTTGGTTCTTGGGGGCTAAAAGTGGAGACAAAAGCTCCCTGGAGTTATCAATATGTAAACAACAGCCCTGAGAGTGTGGTCCCTGCCACACTGCCACACGTTCCCTCACTGCATCACCCAAAGTGCCAGGGGCCACATACCTGGAAGTGAGAACTGTCCCAGCTTCTTCCAAGGAGACGCAGAAGACTTCTGACTTTAGCCTGAGTTTTGCTTCACAGCTTCTTACTAATGGAAAGTAGAAGCTGTTATTACCCTCACTAAGATGTTTTCTACTGGGAATCTGATCCATCAGAATAATAGGACCCTCAATTTAGACCATTTAATGAAAGTTCTAGCAACAGTATTATAAATTAAGCTAATAGCCTACAAAAAGGAAAAGCTTTTATTTTGTTTGCTTTTTTATTATTAATCATCCTTAATTTTTATGGTTTTTTTTAATGAAGCACAAAAAGTCTACAAGCACTCTTTTATCTAGTTTGAGATATTCCATCCTTGCATTACATCAAACAACTTCCTTTATAATACAGTGAATTTAGCCCATTATTCTTTGAGAAAGAAAGACCAAATATTCATATTAGAAACATGGTTTTAACTAATTTGGTCTTACACAGGTTAGATTAGAATAAAATTAGATTTTGGGGATGGCAGCAAAAAGCAGTACATTATAAACTGTATTTTTTAAAAAAATTATGGCTTTATTAGCTTAACGTATTTAAAGAGAGGGAGAATGCATACAGTTTGACAATAGCTTTTGCTTAAATTTCATAACTATCACAAAGGCCTCCAGAATATGTATAGTCTGGAACAAAATGATCTAATAGCAGCTGGATATGCATGTGATGATTCTTACTGAAGACAATACAACTATTCATTTGAAAAAAAAAATTATTAGCCGGTTAGCTATTGTACCAGAGGACTAATTTCTGCCCTAAGACATGCCTCCAGTTTGCTTTCGTGCATATGTGAGCTAAAGAAAAGATTATTTAGTGCTTAAATATTACAGAGGGGACACAAAAGCTTAACAAGTAAGAGGGTCCATCACTATCTGTGAGTGAGTAGTTCACATTTTTTCTTTAAATCCTTCTTTCTTTTTTGAAACAATTTTTACTGGCTGTTCTTATCAGTACATTCAATATCTTATTCCATTTAATAACAGTGCCCTGAGCAAAAGAATGTCCTCTCTGTTTTCCTGATGATTGTTTCTTTAACATTGAGCTTGTAAGTAGACCTCATTCATTTTGCCCAGTCTGGAAAACTCAACGGTAAATGGTTCTGCTCTCTGTGTGGAGTATTTATGGATAAGAAAGCTGCTTTCTTTCTTTCCTTCTTTAAGCAAGAAGAACCAGAAAGGAATCATCTGAACCTTACTGTTAGATATTTGCGGACAGAGTATTGGCACTACAGCATCAATTGCACTTACATGCAAGTTATGGGACTGATCCAACAGAAAACTGTGCTGTCCCTTTGCTAATAGTAAAGGAGTTACCTACATGAGATACTGTTGGCTCAGGTATCAGTATTTCATGTGTTTATCCTCTCTACTGTTTCCCTATATCCCTCCATAAAGGATCCTCTTGCATACCGTTAGATGTCCTTGTGAACTTTGAGTTAAATATCTCCCATGCAGGCTATCAATTGACAGCTGTTGTCAGATAGCTGATTTCAAACCTATTAAGTTTGAATTAGGTATTAGATTAACTTAAGCTAAAAAGTTTTTGGTTTGACTACTCATGCTACCAAATGATGATGCAGGCAGCACATCTGTATCCAACCACCTAGCTATTAACATGAGAGTTTGCCAAATCTGCCAAGTACTGGAGCCTCTGAGTTATGCCTTTATGGGAAGCCTGTGTAGCATGTTTTTTAAAAGGTTTGAGGGGTTCTCAGTCTTTTAAATTACTTATTCTCCCTCGAGACCTCCCTGTTTCCTACATAGGAAATCTTGTGGCCAGTTCTTAACAACTGAGCAGAAAGCAAGCACAAGACAGAAGAAAGAGAGGCTCAGTTGGAGATTAAATTGATTTCCACCTTTTAGGATAGAATTCTCTCTTTATAATTTTTTTCTTAGTTTCTCAGGGTAAAAGCAGGTTGGATAGTGAATATTTGGCTCTTATACCATCCTCCAGTACTGCTGCCAAGAATGGAGGCAGTGGCCTTGTTAATGGAGCCCAAGAGAGAATATTGTTTTTCTTTCTTTCTTTCTTTCTGTTTTTTTTTTTTTTTTTTTCCTAACGTGCAGCCCTGTTTAAGTGGTAAATTCCTTCAGATAAATAGAGCATACGGGTGACCATGCTTTTCCCGACTTCTCACTAGGTACTGAAACAGTTAACAGTGTTAGCATTTACCCTAGCAGAGCCAGGCTGCAGATGAATAGGGGCAGTTTGTGCCTTCTCAGTGTGAGCATTTCAGGCTGTCCTCATCCATGCACAAGGCAGCACTGTGTGCAGACTCGGAAGGTTCCACTGCCTGCAGGCACTGCTTTTCTTTTAAAACTTTTTATTTATTTTTTCTACAAACAAAGGGAAAAAAAATCTTCCTTAACTCTTCAAAGTTTATCTTGGATATTATTTTCCTCCTGTGTTGCTACTGCAGCATAAATCAGAATTTTTATCTTCTAAACACATCCACACTCAGAAGCAAATACACAGGTTTGAACACTTCAGATTGTGTAATGGGATGTAAAAATGCAGGTTTATATTGAATCTATCAGAAGGAAATCAGCCAAGTGAAAATATACCCAAAATGTCTTTCCTACTATCTTCAATGCACCACTCCATAATTACAGAATATTACTTGTTCACTGTTAATCAAAACATAATTTCTTAAGAATTCCTAAAATTTCTTATTCTCACTTCCCACTTGTTTTATTTTCCTTTGTTGTCTTCTTTCCTGCTCTTCTCCATCTCTAGCTTTCTTATCACTTGCAGAACTGTACTTCTCTGCATCAAGTTCTGTCTACTTCACAGTAATCTTTGCTTTGTCGGAGCTGGAGTTCAGTGACTTAAAGGTGAGTTGAAGCCAATGAGAACCTCTGTCTCACTGGATTTGTGCGTATATGTTTTGGTTCTAGTTACAGACATACAAACATACAGAAAAAGGAGCAGCTTGCCAATTGAGCAAAAGCTCTCACAATCTGGAGACCACTTGGCAAAACTGGCCTTGCTGGGTCTTCCCTAGTGCTCTTAAGGCAGCCAGCCACAGAACTCTGGCTTTGGGATGGACCTGTCAAGAATATGAATGAGATTCTCTTGGAAGTATCCTTGGACACAAAGAACGGAAATGACAAAAAAATATTCTGTGCTCGACAAAATAACACTTGAAACTTCAAGGTCTGTTTCATCAAAAGATACCTGACCTGCTCTGCCTGAGTCAGTGACGGGCTGTCAAACTTTTGGTCTCAGTCAGCGTAGAGGAACTATTCTGCTGATTCTGGCATCTAAAGTAAGCAATGTCAAGCTGAAAGTATTTAAAGATGAGGTTCTTTATGGGCAAAATTAATTTCATCTTGAAAAAATCCTTATGTTAAGTAGTTCAGAGAGAGGCTTTGAAATAGGATTCCTGCTTGCTCTAGACAGAGAATTCTTTATTGAAAGTAAGAAATTTTAGGCAAATTTTAGGTAAGATGTAAATTTCTGTAACTATTTTATTATATGCTATATAGGAAACAAGTGTCTTTTTCCTTGTATCAGAAATATAGTTTCAGAGATACCAAGATGTAAGGCCAGAAGGGCTATAAATTAACATCTACATAATCAGGCTATAGAATTTCACCCAATTACTTCAGTGTTTAAGTCTTGGTTTTATTTCTTTTATTTATTTATTTATTTATTTGTTACTAGAAGCAAATCTAACATTCAATCAAGCCAGACTCCTACACTTCCATTTGTTTCCAATGATGATTATTGTCCTTAAGAATCCCATAATCCCATCAACCTTTCAGAATTTTCATAGTGTATATTGGAATAAATGAAGGTATTTAAATGGATTTGGCTAAGATACACTAGAACAACTGATCACAAATTTTTATTTCTTCCACATTTGATTTTCTGATGAGTTTTCTGACCAGCTGTGCAATTTTATAACCTGAGGATCCAAAAGCTCATTGTTGGATATTTACATATTGATTTCAATGACAATGCAAGATAGTTACCAGTAGTTCCTTTCTTATTTGAAATTTCTGTAATGTTTTTTCTTCCTTTCATGTAGTCCCTCCTGTTTTGCAGTGTGTTAGAAAGGTCTCGTAAAGGTTGCTTCATTTAGCATGTGCCTAAGAATAAGCACTGTCATATAGGGAAAGTATTTCTTCAGACTTTAATGATTTTTGCTGAAGATAATCCTATTTGTTTTTTTTTTCAATTTGTATAATTGTTTCTATTTTCAGGGTTTATTTTTAATTTGAAATTCAACAATAGCTTTTCTTCATCCTGATATAGGAGATTGTTAGCTAAAAGGCAACATCTGGTAAGTAGCAAAAAAGCTCTAGCTGTCAATAAGTTAATATAAATTGAATAGAAGAATTTACTCTCTTTAGAACACTGCATAATCTATAGTTTGCTAAAGATCCTTTTTTGAAGGTAAAATTTACTACATTTCAGAAATCATTAAAGCCGATAACACTACATGCCTTTCATGCTATACATTTTCTTACATGCCATAGTGGAAGCCTGAAATCAGAGGCTGATCTCAGCTATAGGGTTGTAAGTTGGAGTGATATGACTAGGGTCTTATTCTGGTATCAGCGAACCTCCAGGCACAAAGAGTTCAGCACCAGGAAGTGTCTGCAGTGTCCGTGTGGTTGCAAGGCGCCCTGCCCCGAGACCTGCTCTGCAAGCAGCGTCTGACGGAGCCGTGTTGAGAAAGGCCCCGTTGCAGCCCCGGCTTTGCCGGCGCTCCAGCCCTCGGGGCAGCTCCAACTCACAGCTCCTGCTCGTGTCAGTGCTGCTGCCGATGCTCTGTAGCACTTCTGACAATAACCAAACTATTGGGTTTTCATGGTGCTAAAACCACAGCAAGGTCAAAGTAGCTTACTGTGTAATTTGTGTCACTCGTAGCAGTTTTATGCTTAATCCATGGTCTTTTATTTATGAGAAAAGAAGGAGAATCCTTCTCACTGAACAAGATGAGTAATTCCACTAAACTTTTATAATGTTACAGCTTTGGTAGATATAAGCACTCATTTATCTTTGTCTTTCTCTCCTTTAGCCTCCTTTGGCTATGCTGCTCCACACACAGAGCTTCTGCAGAGAAGCAGGTACCTTGTGATAGCCACCAAAAGCAGTTGCAGTTAAAATAAATATATTTTCCAACAAGGAGACCCTAGGTCTCAGAGGAGTAAAAAACAGTGCAGGTGGTCAGGAGCAAAATTGCTGTAGTGGTTTTCAGTCACTCTTCATTTGCATCATAAAACCATCATCTTTCTGAGCACAAAGGAGCAGCAGGGCTGGCAGTCTGCTCACCCCGCAGTAATAGGCATGTTTCAGGGTAGGAATTGGGAGCACTGGCTGCACTGGTGAGGGATGTTTCACACATTGACTCTGTCCATGAAGCACTTGGCTCCAGACACTGCTGTTCGTCTCTCACTTTTATGAGTGCTAAAAGGGCTTTCTCGGCACTCTGTGGGGGGTTCCCGAAATGCAATCTCAGTTAGCATGTGCTGAAACACCTACATTTTTTTGGCTGCTATTTCCTGTTCTTGTTAGAAATGGCAATCTTCTGTTAACCTTATTCGAATGATCACTCAGAGGCTACTACATTATATATCATTTTGAAGCTACTGTATCATGATGGCCTTAAGGAAATTTTACAGATGCCTTGCCACAATCCATTTTTTCCCCATGATGAGCTACTAAGCTAGTTGCTTGGATTCATTTGCAACAGCTGTTTGCCCCTTTGACCTCAAAGCAAAGAAGGTGCCAATGAAATACAAAGGAGCCTGACTTTTGAATTACTGATTTTGAGAACTACCCTCAAAAGTAAAAAAACACAGAAGATGCTTCTCTTCCATTGAATGAAAGTATTTCAGTGAGTACTTTGACTTAATCATTTCACTAATTTTCTTCCCTCCCTTCTTCCTAACTTGTACACAGATAAATGAACAATGCAATATTAATGTGCTTATTAGTCTAGAATAATTTAAGGTAGACTAATATCTTTCTGACAAAATTATCATCTCAGGTCTGTCGTGGAGTTATTCACTGTCAGCTATAAATTTCAGAAACACAGTTACTAGGTTGACACATTTTATTTGTTTTTACAGCTCAGATAAATGACATTTAAATTTCAATCACTTTTTTTTTTTTCCCCATCTA
>JAVCKT010028049.1:34344-45558 GCA_032273925.1 Rhynchotus rufescens | reverse complement strand
AGAGAGACTACTGCATGCCAGGCTCGCCCGCTGTCCCCAGCACCAGGGACAGACCAGGGCTGGAAGTGGCGGGAACAGCCCTGCGACGTGGTACTCCGGTTCCTCCTGGCACCGGGGCGTTGCGACGGGGTACTGCAACAGGAGTGTTGTGACGGGCTGTTGCTTCTCTGTGGCCACCAGGAGATGGGAACTCCGACTTGCTCCTCCGTGGCCGCTACGGCTCCTCACGGCCGCCAAGCCCCAGCACCGCAGGGTGCTGCTCAAAGGGCTCTGGTGCCGGAGGGTCCGGAGCTGCCCCGTGCCGGGGCTCCTCGGGCCGGGCCCCTCTCCGGCCACGCTGCCGGGGCCGTTTCCCGGATCTCAGCACAGCGTCTCCGAGCTCCGTCACACCCAGAGCCCCTGCGGGTTCCTCCGTTGCCCCGTCAGCCTCTCGCTCCTCTCTCCTCCCGCGCTCTCGGCACGGCTCCCGCACGGGTTATCTCCAATGGGAGCGCTCACAGGGAAGGGACGAGGCCCTCGCCAGGCCCCGCCGCCGCTCCCGTTGCTCCGTGTGCTCCTCGCGGCCTCCCTGGCCAAAGTGCCTCTCGGCTGCACTTAACCGCCTGAGTGACAGAAATCCAATGCTGACCACTTCATTAGCGCCGACCCCGGCCCCGGCCTCCTGCCCGCCGCCTCTCCTGGGCAGCTCGCCCGACGTCGCCGGCCTCGTTAGAGGTCGGGAACCCCACACCATGGGGACGGGTCACGGCGCGCGGCGTCGCCGGCGGGACGCGGCCTGTCGGCTCGCATTAGAGCCCCGCGCGGGCGGCTCCGGAGCGGGATGAGCCGCGGGAACGCAATCGGGCCCGGATCAGAGCGCTCTGGCGCCGGGATTAGATCCCGCCGGCCGAGCCCTCATCCTCACCCCACCTTATTGGCAGGGCTGCCGCTGTCCCTGCGCGGGGAGGGAAATCCTCTTAAACAAATACCCTCCACAGGAATCAGACTCGACTTCCCTATGGCACGGCCAGGATCAGGCCCGACAGAGGACAGGTGACCACGCAGATTAACACGAAGGCGCCCCATCGATAGCCGCAACACGTCACGTTATTATTCACGTGACGGCTGCCCACCAAGGAGCTTCATCATCTACTGCGAGCGATGGAGGAGCATTCGCTGGTGCCCCGTCACTCCCTCGGAACAAACAGGAACGGCTGCCACGGCGGGAGCAGGGAAGGGACGCGGCTTCCTGATGTGACAGGGCACCCTAACGGCAGCGTCGCAACCACTGCCCACGTGTGGGAACCTCCCCGCACACCGGCTGCTGTGCTGCTGGTCTGACACGACACGAGCACTGCAAGGGGACGGGTCTGCCCCTTGGAGCCCGCGCCACGCTGGGCCAGTTCACGGCAACGCTGCAATGCACTAAGGCATCCCCAGAGCTGTGTCAGCTACAGGGGTGGGCAAGTCTGAAGATAAACAACGCTGTGCTTCGTATGTCAACTAGTGCTTCGAGGTAATTTCAGCAGCCATAAATTGAACAGATAATTTCCCCAACGCACGATACAGAAAATTCTGCAAACCCATTATGTGAATTCTGAAGACTACGAGAAATGGCTGTGACCTAAACCAGAGTAAGAGACCAAAAGGAAACACCGACCAGAGACTAGCAAACACCCCGGGAACGACATTTAGGATCAAATGTTGTTGCTGCAAGTGACCTCTGTGCAACACATGGGCAAATGGAGGCAGCGAATTTGAAGTTTCACTTCGGCAGGGGGTTCAGTTGCCTCCTCTGCCACCAGAGCTCGAGCTGTGGACAACGGGGTCGTGCGACCCAATGTTCCTATAAAGCATTTAGGTATTCTAGCATTCTTTGCCCGAAACGTCCTGCCGAAGACCAGAGAAGGAGCTGGAGTGATTATGTGAGGAGAGGGCAGCTACGGGCAGACCTCTTTGGCTTGAGAGGCCGTGGCACGCACCAAGCCTGGAGACAAGGCTTGGATGGGTTTTTATACTGCCTTGTTTGTTTGTTTGTTTGTTTGCTAAAACACGGACAGATGAAGGACTCTGACATTGGCCAGTACGTTCATAATCTTGTGTATAGGGGCTCGGGAAAGGCAGGGCTTGCATGCAGTCCATGGCAGAATTAGGAATTAAAAAGTAAAACAAAAAGCTTCTTCAAAAAAAATCATAGAAGGATGAAAAAAAGCTAGAGAAGCTCCTGGGAGGTCTAGCAGACAGTCCTGAACCAAAGCAGGTAGACTCAGTCTAATTAATGGTGGAGCTGCAGGAGGGAGCAGTAACCGTGTACAGAGCGTGGAGCTCCACCAGGGCCTGGAGAAGATGATCCAGGAGCCCCAGGGCTGCTCTGCCTGGTGCAGAGCCAGGCGGCTGCACCCGCCGTCTGAACGAGCGCGAAGGGCCTGGGACGGACGGGACGAGCTGCAGCCCAGAGCCCCAGCCGAACCGAGCGCCCCTGCTACTACAGGCTCAGTCAGGCTCTGCAAACCCAGAGAATAAATCCACCACATGTATGGAAAAGCCATGTTCACTTTCTAGCTAGGTCACTAATCCTGGTATTTTTGCATCCATTTGGGTCACCTGGGTCATAATATATGACCTTTCCATTTTGCAAAGTTTCTTCTAAGTCATTCTCCTAAGAGCTTCTTTAATCTGTTCTTAACCAGGAACAGTGGGGCTATCTCAGTTGGCTTCCTTTTAAAATTTCATGCACATTTACTGACAGATCCTGAAAAAGGGACATGATTTTTCAACAGAGAAAGAAGATCTGAATTAGGCTGAGGCGTATTGTAATTGAATTTAGTACATTTTTTTGCCAATACTAAAAAAAGAAGCATATATATATGTTACATCTGATGCTGTTTAGTATTTCAGTATTTGTTTAACTTGCAATTTGCAAGAATAACCAGCAAGTTATTCCCGATGGTGGTGAGCGTGTTTCTTTTGAAGGCTGTAGAGCCGGTATCTTCTCCAAGCCCAGTTTAAACCAGCGTAAGTTTCTACCGCAGCTCCTTTTTCTCTGTGTGGCCAGAGCAAATTTGCTGCTTGACTGCAGCACTGAAACTATCTGTCAAGTCTAAAGCAGCGAGAGAGTTTGAAAGGCAAACATGATCTGTGATCAATATCTTAACAAATCCAAAGGAAACCCCAGCTCCCGAAGGGTTAATCCAGAGAAGAAAAGGCGTTAGACTGTTTAGCAAGCTAATGTTTTTATTGACGGGGAGGCCTCCAAGTCCTCAGCGGGGAGAAGCGCGGATAAGTGACGTGGGAAGTGATAAGCTGAGACAACCTGGTTTGGATGGAAGAGCGCGCTCGAGCTCGCCGGCCGCTACCCGCGTTCCAGGAACGTGCGGCGCGGGGAGCCGCTCGGGACGGTGCTGCCGGGCGCCCGCGTCCCCACGTCCCCGCTGCGGCGCCGCGCCACCTTAACGCGCTGCCCGCGCCGGCCGGCCCGCGGTCAATGCCAGGTCAGGGGTCAGGGTGTCGCTGCCGCTAATAGAGTGTAAGCTAACAGTGTTGTCAAATTGCCGGAGCAGAAAGACAGCGCCCACCTCCCGTGGCCGCCCTGGGGGAGGGCGCATCCCTTCACGGAGAGCTGCCAGGAGGAGGGGATGGAGGTGGCTGGGAGCAGCTCAAGGCTCCCTGGTTCTCCTGGAGACCCTGCATGGTCAGGGCTGCCCACGGAGCAGCCGTGGGCCGCCTGTCAAGCGCAGGTCTTGCTCAATCGTGTGCCGTGCTTAGCAGCTAACTCCAAATCTGCCCGAACGCGAGACGCGGTAGAATTTTGTGATCTTCTGATGACAGACACCTATGATTGCAGGTAGCACAGCTGCTGCGCTAAGGTATAATCACGCTATACTCAGTATGGTATTCTAGATGTACCACACTGGGAAAACACTGCAACTGAACTAGACGTATCACATATTTACAGTAGCTAAGAGGTATAAGGAGATAAAGTGTAGGTAGTTAAAAGATCCATCTAGCCAATATCCCGTCATTGGCAGTGACCAGTAACCCAGTCGTTTGCCAAAATGGGCAGTGATTGAGCCATGATGCTTCCTTAGAGCACTCCTCCAGTCACCACTCAATGCTATACAATTATTTAAGAGATAGGCACGTGTAAGATGCATATAAACGGTGCAATGAGGTTTATTTTTTCTATACTTAATTCCTAATACTTCCTAACATTTCATTTGATCTTTTGATTGCGACTGAGCCCTAAATGATGTCTTCAGATAACTATGCATACAGCCCTTGGGAGGGCTCTCGCCGAGCCCAGGGGCAGGAGGGCAGGGGTCCAGCCCAGCCCAGCACACACTGCTCGGTGATGGGGAGCCCGCGACCCAGATCCTTCCGCGCGCCCCCGTCCCCCCATTTGCATATTCACAGATTGCCCCACGCCCGCTGTCACACACGGTGACAGTTGTGGGGGTTTTCTAGCTTTATCAAGGAGGATTATTTTTAACCCAAATTATTTTGCATTGTAAATGTTTAAATCCACATCAAATCCAGATTAATGCATAAAATAGTCCAAGAGGGTATTTACTGAAAAAAAAATAACAATAAATCAAATTATTAGGGCCAGTTCCCATCTGAAGTGTTTTAAAAAGGTGAAAGTGAGATTTTGGCTAAAATATCACTCCAAGGAGAAGATTCAGATAAATCTCTCCCCAAAACAGCCGAAGTTTATACACAAACTGGAACCCCCAGTACTTTTTCACAACATGACCGGAATTAATAATGCAGATAAATCCTAAATAAATCAGGATTAGTGTTAACTACGTCTTGAGGTTTAATACGCTATAGGAAAATGAAAGGGGCGGGGGGGGGTGGGGTATGGTGGGGCGGGGGGGGGGGGAGGGTGCGGGGCGAGGAGCAGGGTGAGGAGCAGGGTCTGGTAGAGAGCGTGGCCCCGGCCCCAGCGGGGTGCCCGGGCACCCCCTCTGCCCCTGGGCGGGAGGGAACGGTCCCCAAGGACTCCCGCACGGAGAGTCCCGTCCTAGACCCCGTGCCCACGTCCCCCGCCCCGTGGAGAGGATCCCATGGGGACCCCGGGACCACCGCGCCGCCCCCGGGCCCTCTGCTCCCACCCGCGCAAGGCGCACGGGCCCCCGGCGGGCTCCCCCGGTTTGGGGAGCCCTGGCCCATCTCCTGCCCATCTGTTTCCCGTTCCCCTTTCCGAGAAGCGCGGCTGTCGCGCGCGGCCCAGGGCGGATGCCGGGCCCCGGGCGCCCCGCCACGCTGCAGAACGGCCGCCCAACGCACCACAACAACCTGACCTTCGTGCTGCCCTTGCTGCGCTGCTTCACACGTGCGCTTGGGCACCACACAGCAAACCAGCCTGGCACCAGGACGAGAGCCCCAGGCTTGCACCCCGGGGAACCATTTGCAAAGGGACACCAAACGCCTGCACGCAGCTTTCTGACCGCGAGCCCTCTCCGGAGCGTCAGGGCACGGGGCAGCCTCAGCAGGCTGCTCCCGCGCGCCGCGCACCCGAGCGAGACCCTCGCGCTGCCCCCGGGCGGGCAGAGCCCCGCCGTGCGCCCCAGAACCAGCTCCCCTTCCTGCAACCAGCACCGCGATCCGGGGGCAAGAAGCGAGGGCGGAAAACGCTGGTGCGGCCGCGGCAAGGAGCCCTGCCAGCAAATCTGAGAACATCCCGGCTCCAGCCAAAAATGAGGCAACTCGCCCGACTTTCCCGAGAGCTTCTTATTTTGGATTTTATGCAAAATATTTAGATATGATTCAACATTTGCCAGGAAGCAGATAGAACATGCTTTTTTTTTTTTTTTTTTTTTTTTTAAACATATGTTTTACAGTTGGAAATGATCCTATTTTACATTACTTATAGTGAAGTCCCAGTGGTTAGCAGTCTTATTGCTCGTGTTACGCATCTGGGTTTTTAAACAAAGTAAAGAATGTGAGAATGACTAATACGGATTGGAAGAAAGAGTGTAAACAGAACATTTTCTATGAAAACTTGTAACCATTTACAAACAGCTTACTGCTGCCCCAAAAGCTGCAAATTATCATTCACAAGGAAGTTTATACATCTTTCTTAAAAGAGGATATGAAAGCAGCTATTAAAAAAAACAGGAATCAAAGTGTAACAAATTAAAAAACAAGGAAACATCTGTGACAATTAGTGTAAGCCGGAAGCTAATATATGTGCACAACTTGCAAGAAAAGCCACAGGTATCCAGCGGTACCAGCAAACAGTCACACACAAAGTAGCAGAGATTTCTGAAGCACAACTTTGATATAAAAAAATCCAGTAATAAAATCATTACACACAATAACGAACCATTACTAAGCAGAGACAGCAGCAATGTCAGCAACACTGGGAAAATGTCTGACAAACGTTTTTGGTGCACATTTGTCATCAAACTAGTTGATGCAAACATATAAGGAAGGTCATACAATAACAAAGGTGTAGGTTAAATAGCATCTGTTAAATCTGAAGTTTTTTAAATTAGTAAGTCTGAATACTCCTATCTAATACTTTTAAAGGAATTATTTGGAAAGCCATCAAAGATAGGAAACCCTCCAGAAGACCTGGATTTTTTTTTTTTTTTTTTGAAAAGAAAAGTGCACAGGATTGACCTAGGTAAGAATAGGTCAACAGTTGCCATGTGTTCATATAGAGATAAAGAGAATGAAAATTAAGACCAACTAGCACTACTGCACTGGAAACGGTTCTTTTAAACGATCTCAGCAATGTTCATTGTGAAGATTCTTACATCAGCACATTTAACCTATAAAAAATGCGCTAGATCAGTATCAAGCCCAGCAACCCGGTTTCCCAAAGGAAGTTATCAGAAACTCTTCCAGGTCTCCGTTCAGAAATGGGGAACACACAACACGTTACTTGATAGTCGCAGTCTCTATCGTAACAAACGGCATCTAAAGAGGAGGACTGATGCAGGGCCAAGAAAGCAAGACAACCATTTATTTGGATATCGCAGCAGTTGTGTAGCAAGGGCCACCACGACTCATCAGTTCCCAATATTTTAATTAGGAGGGAATCCTATTTCATTTCCAAACAAACAAGTAACAAAATCAATTGAACAATTCTAGGTGGAAGACTACGGCTGTGGAGAAGACAGCTCAGAAGAGCTCCGAGAGAGGAGGAGGCACCAGAGACCTGGATCCTCCTTTCCCTTTGGGAAGTCTGATGGTAGCTGCACTCCAAGGCATCAAGGGGTGGGTGACAAACAGAGCCAACTAGCTCTCATTGCCAACACCTTGGTCTAATTTAATGAGAAGTTAATGAATCCAAGGAAAGGACAATGAAACATTAATAGCAGAAAAGATGGAAAACCACGTAACTACGTATCGTGCCACGTACATCACAAAATATAATTTGTGATAGTGACTCAACACACGCACTGTGTACATGAGGCAAGTCTGCGTACTGCACATCAATGCCTGATAAAGTATGTAAAGAAATACATATTCTGGGAACTACTAATGGCAAGGGCTGTAAGTCACGCTGAAATGAACAATAATTTGTAGAGCTGTAAGACAGTCAGCTTTGAGAAGCTCATACTGGGAAATGCTCCTTTCTTTTCTTTGAGATGCAGATAATGAGGGCCCAACTTAGGGGGAAGGGAGGCCACAAGGACTGTAATTCAGTTAGATTTTTAAAGAAGACAAAAATTAACTCAAATGAATAGCACTTTTGCTCAATTTCAACAAGCAAATACAAAATGACAGACGCATTGGCCAGAATTGAATACAATGAAGCCATAAAATAAAAGTTTGCAAAGCAAAATGGTGATGGACCTATTCCCACAACACGATTAACTCTGAATTTGGGGGGGGTACAGGTAGATGCTTGATATCTTTCTTAAATGAAGACAGATTTTTATTGCACGTATACATTCTTCAGTAAATTGTAGCATCTGTCTTCCATTAGAAAATTACGAAATTAGACAAGAAAAAAATATATAGTCTTTTCATAAGGAATATTGGAGAGATTTTCTTTTTGTAGAAAAAAATGTCATTTTTAAAAAAAGGGTATTATGAGAAAATTCCTTTCTTATTTGAAGTTTTGGCTTCTTTGAAAAGGCAGGACCATCAAAACAAAGGCCCAGCCCACACCGCCACTCTAGGCCGGGACACAGATTGCACCTTCCATTACCCAACACGCTCCCCCGCCGGAGCGGAGCTTCCACGTTCGCCACGGAGGAGAAAGCGCTGAGCGCCAGACGCACAGCCAGGCTGGTCCACTGAAACCTGACCAACTCCTTTCTTTTGGAAATAAGAACTTTCCCTCTGAATCCCAAGGCTAATCCTTTCTGTAATTATTTAACAAAACGGTGTCAAGCTGCAGACCAGCCTACTTTAAACAATCCAAATTTCAGGTACATGTTTTGCTCTGTTGCCATCAGAGACAAGTTATCAAAACCAACCCCAGCAAAGTTACCAGCATCCCCATTTCAGATGCATGTTCAGCACCCCCACGTGCAGATAGACAGGTAGTACTTACAGAAACACCTCCTGCTCGTCGCTGCCTCCAGGACAACCTCCTCGCCCCGCTGTCCAAACCCTCCCTGCGATGATCTCCACCTGGGTCACCTCCACCAGCCACTGAGGAGGCAGCTGCACTGAATCAGCCTATTCAACAGCCACCAAGGCACCTACCCTTCATGAGTTACTATCTTTTACTCAGAACTACAGATTAAAAGAAGTTTGTTGTGGGTGACTCCATCCCCAGATAAGGTTTGGGAACCCCGGATACTCCCTGTTCCTAGAAAACATTGGCTGTCTGCAACTCAGCTCCCTTTGAAGCATTTCCAGCAGGACAACCAACATCAGCAGTGACTTTGGTCTATGGACCAACCTGTTGGTCGCTGTATGAAGGGGTCTAAGAGGCTTTGCCAAGAGGTCAAGCAGGGGAATGGAAATGAGAGACAGCAAAACAGCTGCAAATTCAGAGAATTAGGAAAAGAACTGAAAAGAAACCCTGAGAAAAAACTTCACTGATAATCCAGCAGTAATCCATCATCACCCGAGAGATGCAGCCTCTGACACCTGTGGCCTAAATACCATGGCTCTCTGTGTGCACATATACAAACAAACACATTAATTTCATAAGGAGCACCCTCAGTAGTGTTGGATATTAACTTCTGAACTGGTGAAATTAGATTGTTCTTGGCATTAAAGCAGTCAGCTGATTAACCTGTGTAATTTTATTATGAGAGACAACACTGAATAACAAAATCAAAAAAGAAGAAGAAAGAATAATCCCTCCTCTCTTAACGTTATTTGGTCTCATTCTCCATATGGCCAGAAGGAAAAGCCACCTCCCATTTGCCCACCAAACCACATATTTAATCCATGTGCTTATGTCAAACTTAATTACTGCACATTTGGCATAAAATAACAATCCGCATCCTTGGAGAGGGGAACTTAAGTAGTTAATATGTGTGATTGAATGAAACCGCTTTGCTGAATGTTTATGAGAAACCTAAGACGAGTGAAACGCAGTGATATTTTAACCATTTAAGTGCCGCTCTCCTCTTCGGCGCTGCCTGGCACTGGGGCTCCTCTTCCCTCCACCTGCTGCCGTGGGAACCGGGACGGAAACATCCCAGCAAGAAAACTTCCCTTCTGCAGGAAAGCCCCGGGCAGCGCACGGAGCTCGGCGGCACCGGGACCGCCACGCGTGCGGATGGAGCCGGGCCCTTCTCGGAGCCGCGCCACGGGACAGAGAGCGGCAACGGCCACGAGGTGAAACACAGGACCTTATGCGAAAATACTCAGAAAAATGTCACGAGGAGCGTCAGAAACCGGAACCGGCACCCGGGCGGTTGTGGCTGTTTTCCTAGTGGACCGCAGAAGACTCTCAGCAACTTGGTTTCTGGTGGCCCTGCCTTCCGCGGGGCCTGGGCGAGGTGACCTCCAGAGGTCCCTTGTAACCTAAATTACACCCTGCAAAGCAGGAAGGTCAGAAACGAGGAGGTCACCGCGGTCAGCGCCGGCCCCGCAGAACGGCCGGGCAAGTTTTGCACAAGAAATGGTTGCTGCAGATAGCGCAGGGAGGGAGCAATGAGGAGCGTGCAGCACTGACCTTGATACGAGGAGCAGGAACAAAGAGGAAAGAGCTGAATGTGGCGAGGAGGTTATGAGCCCTGGTAATGGCCCGCTCCTGCTCCCGTACAATGAGAACGGAAAAACTCCTATTAACTCCAGTGACACTGGACCGTGCTCCAAAGGAGCAGGCACTGAAGTGGATGACAGCGCCAGAAAAGAGAGGAGGAAAGAAAGACAAATCTAAGTTTCACTTTCATCATGGCGAGTATGAGTTAACTGCTGAAATTCTCTTGTTCCATCTTTCAAAAATGAGAATAAATAGTTTGCAACAAATACTGCGGAGTGCCCACTGCTGAAGTTAATTGGCTCTGTATCTTTAAAACGATGGCAGCACTTTGTTGTTGCTAGAGATTAATTCCTGATGATTTACTGGAGTTAGCGTGAGTCTTTTGCCCTGCCCTGGATATAAAAAAGGTGACAACAGACTAAGAACTATCAGATGGGGTGCAAAATCCTAAGGAATGCAACAGCTCTCTGCAGCAACTGAACCCGAGGAGCAGGGATAAGACTTTACATCACCATCTTTGGACTCATTCTTCCAGTAAAAATAAAGAATAGTTTAGACACTAATTGAAATACATACATATATATATGTGCATGTATATTTCCTAGTGGTTATTTAGGATCATTAGCACGATTATGGAGAACCAAATGGTTGTGGAGACTTCAATACATACATTTATATTACGCAGCAGTGTATTTCCGTGTGTTCCAACATTGCCCAGGCTGCTGAAGAAGCTCCAGAGTTTCTAAGAACTGTGAGTTTGGCTGGGGGGCTAAAACCTTGCCCGTATTAAAAAGTAAACTCTTTCCAGTACAGAGTAAGTTATAAGATGATAACAAGATCCATGAGAACTTCCTTGGAGCAAAGCCACTTCTTGGCCTTGGGTTACCACTAGCTGCTACCACCTGGTCTGTTTTTTGTGATGGTGTCTGTTATTTACACCGTCTGAAGAGGTCGTGGCTTTGTTGTTGTTGTTTCTAGGTACACAGGACGCGCTTCTCCACGCCAGCGGGCAGCGGAATCCAACTACCTGTGGGGGGAGCCGCCGCGGCGCAGGGGAAGGTCCGTGCGCGCCGCGGCGCTGCCGGCCGGCCCGTCCTGCCCGCGCC
>JAVCKT010028049.1:0-19758 GCA_032273925.1 Rhynchotus rufescens | reverse complement strand
GGCCTGCGCAGCCGTCGCCCCACGCTGCCGCCGTGGCCAGAGTAATGCAGACACAGCCGCTCTGCAGAGGCGGCTGGAGCCAACGAAGCAGAACGAGCAGCATCCTCAAACACTGTTAACCGATAGAACTCATCTGCCAGAAGAACTTCTCAATCCTACAGCTGCTTAAACAGTAAGTGCTAATCTATACCAAACAGGTAATTCATGCACATTAGGGAACCCGTTTTCTCTCCACCTTTTCCAAGGGCTGTATCTCTGGATCCGCCTCTGAGAGAGGTCTAACCCAGCAGACAAGAGAAGACCCTTCCTTTCCAGATGTCATGCAGGAAAGGACATGCGCGCTCATCAGGAGAAAAACAGTGAAGAAAGGATCGTCACTTGAACGGAGCTTTTAGGTCTTTCAGGATCAACGAGTAGCTCGCTGCATTTTAAACTCGATTCCCTTTATAGGCAGATCTACAAGGAGAACACTAAGTGAATTAGGCAAGAAGGGTTCAGGAGGGGGGAATCTCCCTAAGCACCACAATCTAAGCTATTTTATCTCTAACAATACTGATTTCATTTATTGGTATTTCAAATATTCTTTTTTTCTTAATAAAATATTTTGACTCATATACATATGCAGAAAAAAATCATTAAAATTAAAAATTTACTCCAGAAAAACTCATAGTTCACGGATTTAAATGAAAGACTCTCCCAGAATATCCAGTTTGTGCAAGTTTGTCCCAGTTCACTATTTTCCTTCTCCTCTTGGAAACAACTGCTCTCTTTAAGGCTGAGGACATAATCCTTACGAAGGGACATTATCGGTCTGTCAGCTCCCACCTCCGCCTCATTCGGGCAGTTCCAGCCCAAGCCGAGGGAACAGCCAAAGCCTAAGAGCTGCTCTGTGTCACCGCGGGCGTGCAGTACCATGCTCGGAGGTGACGCTTGCCCACGGGAAGGCCCCGGTGCCCGGTGCCCGCTGCCCCTGCCCGTGTGAGCTGCTCCACACCCGCGCTAGGGCAAACAGCGGAGCTCAGGAACGGGCAGTCTCCGCTGAAGAAGGGCCTTGATCCCCCACAAACACTAGAGACAAAACTCAACTATCTCACAAAGCTCGTGGCTCGTTTCCTTTAGCCCTTGGGAGAGCGTTGTAAAGGACTCCATGGTCTCCATGGCCGGAGCAGAAACTTTCTTCTGGTGGTGTTCCCCTTCCTGCAAAGCTGACGTGGCCAAGGCAGCAGGGCAGACAGGAGGATTATCGGGAATTCGTAATAGGCTGCAATGATACTTGAAGCCAGCTGGTATTAGTCGATAGCACACTAAGGCAGAGAGCTCTATCCACTGCTTCATTAAAAAAGTAAATGACTTCAAATCACCATGGTAGGATCCATTGCATTTTAATGGAAGGGGACAGGGACTTGGAATTCAGGAGGAAGCTCACCCTGCACCTCTCTACTGCTCTTTTGTATTTCAATTTTCTTTGGCCAGTGGGGATGATTTTATAGCATCACAGCAGAACATTATCTTTTATACTTTGACAAAATGAAACTGAGTCCTTGGGATTTTTTCACCCATTGCTCTCTTGGCTACTTCACTGCAGTTCTATTTCATTACTTATTGATTTTTCAACATGCTGTCTGCATCGCTGTAATTTACACAAGTTCTGATAGCCCTCAGCGATTCTTAACACCTCAGGGTGAGATCATGGAGTTCACTTGAGATACCAAAGGTAGGCAACAAGTTCTTCAGAAAGGATGACAAATTGGCAAACTTGATAGGCAAAGAGGAAATTTGAGTAGCTCAAGGTGTATCATACACTAAATTATCAAGGTATTTTTCTTAGCCACATTGAATTAGAGCAACTTTGTACCCCAAAAATTTCTCACAAATATAGCCAATAAGAACCTACAAAGCATCTGGCTAGAAACCAAGAAATTAATAATTTATGTCCCTTATATAGCAGTTGAACTAGTGCTATTTTTGTTGCAACTGGAGATAACCACTGGTCTACAGATACGTTTGTTAGCCGAGGAGGCAGCTTCAAGGACAAGGACGGTGATCTACACGGAGCTACTCTTACACTGAGGAAAGCAACTATTTCTTCTGGAAGTACTTCAGATTTCTGCCATGCTCAGTAGCTCAGAAGCAGCCACCTGTGGCAAGAGAGGTGTTTGCTTTGACCAAAAGGGACAGCAAAACCTGGTGTTTCTAACACGAAGCGATGACGAACACACGTGCCCATCATCTCCACGCTGCCGTCTCACACCCCAGAACAGACTTGCTTCTACAGCAAAGGTTTTCTGCTTAGTGAAACGAGCTCTGGTCTTATCAAGGGGTCCCACTCTACCATTTCCTCACGCACATGGACGTACCTGGCACTGCACTGGCAAATGGGAGGCAGCAGCAACTGCCCTTTCCGTGTCCCAGCAAGCAGAAGCTTGGGATATTTTTGAAACGCCTGTTCTCGTGTGAACCTTTAGGGCTGGCTATCTAGCATGTTTTGCCATCAGATGTAGTATAAAGGACTGGTAAAAGTAATGTAAATTAAAATACATTATGACCTTCAATGGAATTGAAGCCCAAAGTGTTGGCCTGTTTCATGTGACAGCCCAGCTGTGAACACCAGCTTGCAAAACGAGTTTCATTTCTTAATTGTTATTTGCTTTTATGCTGAGACATAAAATGAAAAGCTGGAGAAGCTGATCAAGGCAGCATGTTGTCCCCTGCAAGATACCCTTAATAAGATGCAGGTATACCTTTTATAGGCATACAACACTGGAAGCTGAAGGTGGTGGCACGGGCGCCTGATGTCCTGCAGCCCCGGGAAAGGGCAGATCTGGAATGCATTTCAAAAGGAAAAGACCTGAGGAGTAAGGGAAATATAGAGCCCCTTGCCTTGATTTCCCAGGAAAACAACAATTAGTTACAGCTACCAAAAAATAAAAATGATGATCCACAGACAACATGGATTGGTCTGGAATACACCAAGGAGGGCGAAACAGACTTGATGGGCAGGAAAGGAAAACAATAAACAGAATATTTTAAAAGCACTAATAAGGCTATTGACGTGGCCTCCCAGTGCTTCTCATTAAGGAGGCTGAGGAACCATCTAGATGCTGCCTAAATGGTGGGAAGAGCAAAATCTTCCAAGAGCAGCCATCAGGCACTCCTGAATACAGGATACAGTGCACAGGCAGTAACAGAAACATTGGAAATCAATTTTTTGAATAAAAATTCAAAATGATCTTGACAAACTAGGAAAACGGTCCAAACTGAGTACGATAAAGATATATGCTAACATACCTCTTTGTACCTAGCCGTTATATAGGCATAAGTTGTCAGCTATTAGCTCTTTTTAATCCTCTTAAGATACTCTTACAACTTCTGTTTTACCTTGATCAGTTGTGACAGTTGCCCAGGACCGAGATTTGCCTCTCTGCTTTATCGAATACTTTATTGTGGCTGCCAATCTTGCAATAGGAGCGGCTAGGGAACGGGGGGCCCGCGGCTGCGGCGGGCCGGCGCTCGCGGCAGCACTGCAGCACACGGCAGAGCTCCCTGGCACGGCACTGCAGTTCTCCTGTAGCGCCAGGACACTGCACGACACATGGGACATCCTATAAGCACGTTACCTCGGAGGAAGCCCCAAACGCTGGCGAGCAATGCCAGGCGAAGGACCTGTCCCTGACCTATCCAAGGGGCATGTGCGGCAGGCCGGCGCCGGGCTCCGCGGCCCCCGCGCAGGCTCGGAGGCCGCGGGCAGCTTGGCACGGCTCTCCTGATCACACACGCTCTTGTTGCCGCTCTTTTGAACTCCATGTGATCCAACAGAAGTTCTTTGTTTAGAATACCCATTTTTGATGACTCTAGCAAGCCGCAACTGTACGCCTCACTTTTCCCTGTGAGCCATTAAACCACATCCATACAGGTCCAACTCGACTAATCATTCAGCCTCTCCAAGAACATGTGAAAACCCAAATCTTCCCTTTTGCTGCAGCTTGGATACACTGTTCCAAAGGATCCTCCATTTTTGCAATCAGTATTAGAAAGTAAATACTTGGATGAGCTCCAAAACTTACAGAGTCCGGTCTGTTAACATATTTAAGCCACATAGTCGCTTCTAAATTGCTATTAGAGCTCTTTCTGTAGTTGGAGAATTTCGAAACCTCTCTTTCCAGCGTGAAGTTTCAGCTCACATCGCTCCCTTTTTTTTCCTGCCGGATCTCTATTTGGCTGCCTGTTTTCACTAAGCTCGCAGGCTCCTCCAGCACCGTGTCCCGCAGCCGCGAGGCAGCAGTAAGCGGCAACGCGCGGGGAGCGGGGCGGCAGCAGAGCGGCTGCAGGGCCGGGGCCGGGCTGGCAGCGCGGAGCGGCACTGGAGCGCCCGGCTGCGCCGCCCCGAGCCGCGTCCGAGGCTGTGGGAGCAGCCGCCGCCGCCGCCGCCGCCTTCTGCGGCGTTCCGCACGCCCAGGTTCCTGCTCCGTGCCCACCGCAGCTGACTCCTACGAGGCAGCACCACTACCGAGGAGGTGCAGGACGAGCGGACGGGACGCGGGCTGCGGCCAGCCTCGCGCTGGGGCGACCTGGGCACCGCTCTGTGCAGCGGCGCTGCACGCAGCCCGAGCGGTTACCGACCCCCAGGAGTCGTGCAAATGTGGGGCACAGAAATAGCGGGGCACCCGCAGCCCCACGTCTTTAAAGGAAGACATGAAGGAGCCCAACGCCAGAGGCCTTAAGTGCTGCACGTTTTTGGCAAGAATGGGAATAATTTGGCCACGCAAACACATCAGTATCATCAAAAAGAGTTCCCGAGTGTGTTAAACACTGGACTCGCCCTGCACGTTCACACGGTGTCTGCTACTTTCTAGGGTCTATAAACTTCCAGTTTTGACTTAAAATAAATCAAAGACACATTTGAAAAATCCATCTGAAATGAAAAAAAACCCAATACGTAAGGATCTGCTGATCTCTGTTTTCATACTGAGGAGAAGGAACCAGATACAATATGGACTCATCATTAAAACCTCATCACTAAAATAAAGAGAAAAAAATTGCTAGGTAATATCAAATCTATGGAGTTATACAATAAACTGGGAAACTCAAGGACCAGAAAGCTCTAAAGTTCCTACAATAGTCATACTGGCATTGTCTTCTATGTTCATTCCATTTTTTTGTATTTAATATACCAAGTATCTGCTCTAACCTACTACTGTTAAAAAGTTAATTTAAATAAAATTATACATGTAAATGAGGCCAAGTTAACAACAATATCACAACAATATATTTTACTCTCTAACTTCAAAGGAAGACACGAATGATCTTATGTGAACCTCAACAATGCCAATTCCCAAATCCATTTTTGAGATACCCACACTACATTAAAAGCTTTGTTTTATACGTGTGCTTATGCACATGTATGTGCATGCACTCCCAAGCTTATTTACAATTTTGATTGCATGAAACTGTTTATTCACTTCGTGTGAATAATGTCAGAAAAAGACACTCTCGAAAAAAATCAATATGTTGAAAGTGCTGTTTTAGGGTTGCAGTAGTTGCTGGTTGTGTTTCTGAGTTATTCCTATTGACCTGCGTTCAAAAACAAGGTATTGATTTATAAAGTACCTTCAGTAAATAAATGCACGTTCCTCCTGCTAACCCTAATAACCTGTAGCATACAGAACAGGGTTTCTCTCTGCTTGCAGGAGCACTGCACCATGTGCCGAGTTTTCCGAACACTGCCAGACTTTTTTGACTTGGAAGGGAATAGGGATGAGACGAGGGAAGCAACGCAGGCAGCAGGGCTGTGAGAAATCAGAAGAGGAAGAAGCAGATGGAGATATAAGTCTCTTTAAAAGGAAATTCTGCAAATCATTAGCTTTAGATTTGCTGTGTATTTGCAAGTTAGGCACAGAAAAAACTTGGCTAGTTTTATTGGATGGTGTGTACAAAGATTAATATCCCCTTATGACCAGTTAGGGGGTATTTTTAAAGTTTAATAATAAAATTAGAATCGAACTTTTCTGCCTGAAGGACAGAGAACATACTAATTTGCAGAAAGAGGATTTTAACTACAAACCGCAACACGCAGCAGGTTTCAGAATATCCTTGCCACTTCTAAAGCCAGGACTTGTGACGAGTGTCGTGCGCCCGGCGTTAGCTCTGTTGCAGGGGCCACAGCTGCCGAACTGGCCCTCTCCCCACAAGCACACTTGTCACCAGCACCGTGCTGTCGTAGCATGCGCCAGGTTTTAAGAGCAAAAACGCCTCGGTCTTCTCTTTCCCTCATGATGTTGTGTGGAACTGGTCTTATGGGAAATGGGAAAAACAAAAATGTTAGCACTGAAATGGGGTAAAAAAAGCATATGCAAAAAGTGCTCGTGGGACAATACCAGGCTATTTTGTTAAGCTGGGCTTTAGGTCTCTTGTGACACTCACTGTCCAGAGTCAAAACCAGCAAATGCCGCCCTCGGTAATGAGGCTATATCGTGATCTCTGATTCCCAGCGCACTTGCACTTCTGGATGCATTTGCCTTTGCTCTGCACAAGTTTTCAGATTGGTTACAAACGTTCCTCTGGGCATCCCCAGAACTGTAAGAGGATGCTACAGGAAAAGCTGATTTGAGAAAGGTCTACATCCAAAATACGTGTTTTCATTCAAAGGAAAGCATTTCTGCCATCATGGTTTTCCATCTCAAGCGTTTACTGCGAGCTCTGCCCTAGCAGCAGGTAACGCGTGGGCAGGGAGGAGGGCTGCAAGAGCAGCAAACCGACAGCAGCACGACAGCAAAGATCGCTATTAAAATCAGGGAAACAAAATTATCAAAGCTCTTCTCTCACTCCGTTTCGAAGTGTAGCTTCCACCTAGCACTTCTGCAGCATCTTTTATCTTGTTTCCTGCCGCAGACTTAAAGGCTTTGCCCAGCTCAGCAAGGCAGGCCGCAAATGCAAAGCAGAACACTTTGCTCTGGAACCTCTCCCCTGCCATTACTTAGAAATCAGGCAGTGCAGAAGCTACAATTCTCTTTCGTTTTAATACAGTCCAAAAGACAATAATGTCTGTGAACTATCTCCATTTTTATTGCTATGCAATCACCTTGTCAAAAAATGAAATTTATTTAATTTTTTAATCAATTTTTATTTTAGGTCCCTCTTCCTCAGCAGTGCGAGGAGCACCGTACTTGGTGCACCGTTCCGAGCTGGAACTGAACGCAGCTGCAGAACGCACTGGAAACTTTCCAGCGCAACGTTTTTTCATTAGGTTTGTCAGAAGTGAAATGTTCCATGGGAATGTGTTAATTTAAGCACATTTTGTGAGAGGTCCCAGCGGGTTTGCGATGGAAACGTGCCTGGCTGCGGGCGCGCAGCTCGCGGTGCCTGGCGGCTCCCGCTCCCCGCGCAGCGGAGCCGGCCCGGGCGCCGCGCTCGCAGCCGGCTCTTGCGCTGACACCGACGGCGCTGCCCGCTCTCCAGCTCTCTGGAAGCCACTGGATAATCACTAATGTGAGAAAACGGCTGCCTTAGCAAGCACCTCTTGGCACGGCATCCTAGACTACGAAGGAAAAGATGATGCATCTCAATTTAGTGACTTTTTCACACAGAATTTTGAGAAGATCTGCGCGTTCCTATGAGTGGTTAATTAATTTGAAGTGGCCAATCCATGCCCATTCTTACCTCCTCTAAGCCATTCCAACAAGATATAAATGGTAAATTTTTACCATTTTTTTTAACTATAATTATAGTAAAATCATAATAACTTTTCTTCATTTACTAGTTTTATCTCATCCTCCCCAACCCTTGCATTTGAAAACACACGGTCTTGGCTACAAAGGTCACATGCAGCAAGTGTAAGCTCCAAGATCTGCTGTTCAGAAACAGGAGGCGGCCGAGTTCAAGGGACTCACTGGAAGCAGCGACGCTCGCAACGCCGCGAAGGGGCTGTGCGCAGCAAGCTTCCCTCCTGGAACTTCTAATTAACTAGGGATAAAAGAAATACATTTATATCCTTATTGTAGAAATGATACAAATATCACATAGTCATATCAACGCACCTCTTTGAAGATGCAGAACTTAGTTTAAGCACAATCTTTTAAAGGTGCAAACAAACACATTTTGAAGAGCCCGTGCCACAAACAAACGGCAAAACCAGGTCTGAACAGCCGACCCCCCTGGGCGCGAGCTGTGCGCGCTGCAGGGCTGCCCGCGCTGCAGAAACTTCATTGTTCCTTTTCCCCAACAGAACTATCCAAAGGTAAAGAAAGGAGTTCTTCAAGAAAAGGTGTCCTTAAGCATATATCTGACTGTGAGTTTTCAGGCCTCCTTTTCCTGGAGGGAACCTCAGAGCAAAGCCCTGCTCACAGCCCTTCTGCATAAGGCACAGGAAGGCGGGCAGCAGGTCTGGGGACACACGCGACACAACCGAGCGAAGCGCTGAAACGGCTCCGAGAGCAGGAGGCGACCTGGAGCCGGGCCAGGACTGCTGAGTTAAGAAGTTTAGCTGATGCTGTGGATTAGGAACACGAAACTAATTACACAAGCCTCACAGAGTGTTATATATCAAATCATAACCAAAACAGGGCTGCTGACGGCGCACAGAGGGAGGAAGACGGCGCTTGTCGGAGCCGCCCCGGAGGCGGCGCCTCTCACCGCGCGCCCGTGTTCTGCCCTGCCCGCACCCGCACGTGCAGCGCATGCGGTCGCTCAACGCGCACCGCGCGCAGCTGGGCGGCAGCTGCTGCAGCGCTGCGTCCTGGCGCGGGGCCGCACGGGGCCCTGCGCTGCCGCTGTCCTCTCCGCGCGGCGGCTGCCACCGGCACCAGGAAGGTCCTGGTCCCTGCCTGGCCAGGGGACCTCGCGCTCCCGGGCGGTGCAGCAGCAACAGGCGCCCTCCCTGGCCTGGGCTCCCTGCCCAGGGCCGGGCACGGCCACGCGTCCTCCGGACACGGCACCAGGAAACCCAGAGCCGTTTTGCCCAGCAGGCTTGCCGTGGGTTTTGCTGATAACCATGGTACATTTTCCCTTGCAGTGTGAGAGATGCTGCAGCCGGATGAGAGGAGCCCTCGGCCTTCGGCTGGATCGATGCGATCGATCCCAGAGGCTCTGTGTCATTTCCAGGGGATTTGCTAAAGAAGCTACTTATGTCCCTTTTTCATTGTCACCAACTCATTACCAGCCGCGGCTGCTCCGCACACTGCTGAAGCGGCCAAGGTGGCCGGTGGCGCCCACGGGCCGCCGTGGCACCCTCGGCCTCCCGCCGCACGCAGAACCGGGCGCGCAGTGCTCGGCAGTGCCCTGGGCCTCCCGATGGATGCAGAACCGGGCGCGCGGGGCTCCACGGCTCCCGCGACACGCGCTGCCTTCCTGCTCCTCCGAAAGGGCAGCCCCGCGCCAGCCTCAGCACTGATCCCCCGGCTTAACTTTTAAATTAAGAGCATTGTAAATTTGGGGCCGTGAGCGGGGATGTGGAGGACACCCATAATCCTTCGCAAATGTCAAGTGCCTCTCGATACCAGTTACTCTTCCAAGGTAGCTAGGTTACCCCGCGCGCCGGCATGAAACGCGCCGCCAGGCCCCGCTCCGCGGCGCTTCCGTCAATACGCACAATATCCGGGGCTTTGTGGGGATTAGGGACAGCTCTGTGGCTTCCTCGGGACGCAGTGGTGGCCGGTGGCCGCTGGAGCAGCTGGGCTGCGTTCTGGCCACGCGCGGCGCCCGCAGATCTGCACTGGCCGTGCCGCACGGAGAGCGGCCGGGGAGCCGCTGCCACCATCAACACAGCGCCCCAAAACCCAAACCTCCAGACTGGGAACGGCAACGCCAGCTAAGCTGCACCCGTGGGGCTCAACCAAGGACCTCTATGAAGGCTCCTCTGCCCCCAGGACCCATCCAACACCCGCGGGATTCAAAGCCAGAGTATGGGATTGTATCAGTGAGCAGTGAATAAAGCCTTCGAGTGCCCGGTTCATTTCAGACAGACAAACGTTATGTATCCGCGCAGTAACATCAGCTACGGTGCGTTCACAGAGCAGACCACACGATGCGATTTCTGATGTTGAACGTCATTTCACCGGGATCGAGCGCAGGGAGCCTGTCCCGTGGGAGCTGCTCGCCCGGCCGTGTGCTGCCCCCAGCCCGGTGCCTGCGAGGCGCGTCCGGGTGCTGGTCCCGACACCGCTGGTCCCGCACAACCGCCTCCAAGTGCTGGTCCCGACACCACTGGTCCCGCACAGCCGCCTCTGCGTGCTAGTCCCGACACTGCTGGTCCCGCACAGCCGCCTCCGAGTGCTGGTCCCAACGCCGCTCTCAGTGCCCGCTAGGCAGAGTGAGGCAGCCGTCCTCGCCCCAGCTCGGCGCCGCATCCCACACAGGGAAAGGCCACTCGTGCCAGCTTAAGGATGATTTTGGCAATCTGTCCCGTTACTAGAACTACAGGAACCACCAAATTTCCTCCTTGTGCTTCACTATCAATGCAAATTCCTCTCCCAAGTTCCAGCAGGAAAAGGAGTGAGCTCGGACGTCCAAAACCTGCGACACTCCGAGCTCCAGAGCCCTTCTTGTACCTGGGACAAAGAGCCAGGAGCGCAGGAGGGCCCAGCGCAAACACCGCGGCCACGGCCGCGACGCCGCCGCAGCGGGAAAGGGCAAGGAATGGGCAAGGAGGGGTGTGTTTGCGCACACACGGGCAGCACGACCCTCTTAAACGCTTCTTCAAACGTCACAGAGAACTTAGAGCCATTAAAACAAGCAAATTAAAAAAATAAAGAGATCCTAGGCTGACTGAAGAACAGTTAAAGGTTAAATACTCATCACTTGCTATGTACCTGCGAGGGGGAGGAGATTTTTTGTTTTAAATGGTAATTTCAATTTGAATTTTTCAGGTCGACATTTGTCTTTCTTGAGAAATCCATACCACTCTCGAACATCCGCAAGTAACTGACAGATCTGCACAATCTGCACTCTAATTTAAAAGATTTGTCTCTGCGAAAATCCCAATCCCAATCAAAGGTAATGCAGCCAGAGCTCTTGTAAGGCTTTGAAGTCTCTTTAAAGACTGTTGCCAGACCGACGGCAATAAAGAAGTGGCAAGTCTCTATTAGTTAAAATTAGCTAACGGATTCCTGGTAATCCTCCCCGTTATCACTAAGCCCCAATGCAGGTGCCTCGTTGCAGGGCCAGGAGGGATTTTCACGCCCGTGTCCGTGCCGGAGCGCCGGGATGGAGGCAGCAGCGCGGTCGAGGCCGCGCTCCGTGTTGCAACGACCACAAGGCGCTGCAGAGCGCTTGAGCCATTCATCACATGTATTTAAAGTTGAATTTGCCGATACTTTATGGTATTGGATTTTATTTCTATTAACATTTTATGCTGAAATTACAGAATGATTCGTGAGTACTGAATTTTTGATTGCTTTTACACTTGCCGGGACACTATTAACGTTGATTTACGTTAATAGCGCTGTAAGAAGATATTAACAATGAAATTTCCAAAAGCACTTAGCATCCCATAATTGGAGTTAAATGACAAAAAAAATGAGGCGATAATAAACTACAGCGAGAGACAGAATTTTTGACAATACTCCCCCTAAACTGTATTTTTCAGAGAAAATCCACATGGGACAACTTTATAGAAAAAGGCAGCCCCCGAAGGAAGGAGAGGGGTGTTTTTGGTGACCGGGTGGCAGACGGGGCCGCGGCACGTTCCTCTGCACTGGTAACAACAACAGGGCACGGCCACACTGCTTCCATTAAAAAACTCTAAAAGCAATTTTCGCAAGAAAAGTGCTGCAAGGCACTTGCCTGTTTTCAACGCGTTCGGTTAAATTGCTCATTTTCCCAGTCAAAGAATCTACTGGGTAAAGTGAAATATAGTATGAAAACTTGGAACAAAAAAAGGAACTTGAAACAAAAATCTTAAAATAGACAACAGAGAGAAACAAAATAAACACTCTGATTTATTTCAAGCAGATCTGGAGAAAATGTCAAAAGTGTTTGTATAGATGTCTTTTATCGGTGTTGTTTAAATGGTGCTCTTGTTAGGGGAAGAAGGAAGAAGTTATGCCAAGCATTTGCAGCCCATTTTGATTGAGAAAATAACTAATAAAACATTATGCTGTAAAGAGGTCGTTTTGCCATTTTACTCTGGCCAGCGATGAAAAACATGTTAGGTTTTTCCTAAAAAGAAATTGTATCCACATAATTTCATAGTCCACTAAAATGTGGAAGAAAGTCAAATTACACGGTAACGTCCTGAAAAGTCCTGTTAGCACTTGCACAACTAAACACCCTGCAATAACCACCTTACCCACATGACGACACATAGTGGGGCGACTGCAGAAAGGGCAAAGCCAGGGAGCTGCACAGGGAAGCCCGCCGGGCCGGCTGCGGAGCGGGGCCGTCGCCACCTTCGCCTGCTGCTTCCAGGCCGAGCGCGGCCACGCCGCCGCGGCTGCCGCATTGCCGGCGACACCACCAAGGGTCCGGCCAGGGCTGTGCCGGGGTGACCAGAGTGCGCTGCTGCGCTGCAACGCCCCGACGCGTCACCACGCGCCACCGACCCTTGAATGCCGGGGCCCACAACAAGCAGCACGTTCAATGGGCAGAAAAGGCACGATGGAATGTTAGAAAAAATGCGGTTTTTATTTTGAAAGATTAGAAATGTTTATTTTTAATGGAAGAATTGGTGTTTCACACAGAGAGGCATATTTGGGCTAGAGCTATCTTCACCCATTAAAAAAATTACCTTTTATCAGCTTGAACCGTGGCTGCTTACAGGGAAGGTTTGTCACTACACCATAGTAAACAGATCAAAGGGAGCTGCTATGCTACTAAATTTAACATGCACCCTCATTTCTTTAGAATTAGAATTTAAATTAATCCAGTGCATTTAGAAGATAGTTTGGGGCTTATTAAGTAACCTCAGTTTCTACTGTGTGCGCAGCGTAGCTGGCAGCAAGGTAACGACAGGGAGAGGAGGCGGCATGGACAGACGTGCAAGTTAAGGGCTAAGAGCTGGGCAGCACCATGAGAACCGTCCCGGCAGCGGATGGTGGGAAAGACCAATGGATCGGCTGGTTTGGAGCACCAGGGCTGGGCGGACTGCGACCGAGGCGGCGAGTGCGCGGCCACGAGCGCAGAGACACGAGCACGCAGTCACAAGAGCACAGCCACGAACACGCGGCCACGAACACGCAGCCCGGAGCATGCAGCCGCGAACATGCAGACACGAGTGTGCACAGCCACGAGTGCGTAGCCAGGAGCACGCAGCTGCCACGGCTCTCGTGGAAAAGCACCGCTTTGTTAAGGCTCTTACAGCACTACTCTCAGCACCTGCACTGATGCGGGCACGCATGGCACCACAAGCAGGACCGGAGCAGGCCCCCTGCGCTGCCCCTCTTGGGCGCTCGCACCCTGTCCACGCAGCGGCTGCTTTTCGCTCGCACCCTCGCGGGCAACGCCGCTTGCGGAGCCCCCAGCCCTAATTAATCCGTGTCACCGGGAAGGCGGCGCGGCAGGATTTACGAGCAGCTCGGAGCTGCCGCAGCGAGTGGGGGCACCGCGGCCCCTCGCGACATAAATGCCTCCGCTAATTGGATTGCTAGAGCTAATCAGAAGGCGGCGAGAGAATGAACAAACCCGGCTGCCCTCCTGCTGGTGCCGCTGATAAAGCGGCCACCAGGGCTGGACCAAGGCGCTGCTCTCCGCGCTCCTGCCACAGCACCGGCATGGCCGAGCACACGCGGGCACAGCTCTGCCGCGCAGGCCCCGAGTATGCAGTGAGAAGCACTGCGCTGACCGCGGCTACCCCATCGCCACTGCGGTGATGGTCAGCACCGCAGGGCACAGAACGGACACCCCTTGCCCCGGTGTCCCCTACTGCACCGCAATCAGTGGGAAGGGGCTGCAGCTCGGCGTCTGACCTTGATGCCTTGGGCACGTGCCCCTCCCAGGAAGGAAGGCAGCCGGGGGACGCAGATGGAGAAAGCGCAACCAGGAAAACTCCATGTGAAAAATCACTAGGAGAAGGGTGAGCTGTGCTGAGAGCAACGTGCACGGCTATTGTCTGCTGTTGACCCCATGCACTTCGGGCCCAGTGTGTCCCACCCACTGCACACTCGCTGCTGACCCCACGCACTGCACACTTGCTGTTGTCCCCACGTACTGCACACTTGCTGTTGACCCCATGTGTTGCACACTTGCTGTCCCCACACATTGCACACCTCTTGTTGTTGTCCCCACGCATTGCACACTTCTTGTTGTCCCCATGCACTGCACACTCGCTGCTGTTGACCCCATGCACTGCACACTTGCTGTTGTCCCCCAACACGTGTTGCACACTTGCTGTTGACGCCACACGTTGCACATTTGCTGCTGTTGACCCTATGCACTGCACACCCGCTGCTGTTGACCCCACACCTTGCACACTTGCCGTTGTCCCCACGCGCTGCACAGTGAGGTGGGCAGTTCGCGGGGGGCGCAGGCTGGCCCTGCCCCGGCGCCCGCGGCTCAGCGCCGGCTGCGCCTCCGGCACGTGCTTGACACCTTGCGGCCGCCTCCAGCCCTGCTCACCGCCCTCCGCTCTCCCTCCGTCTCCCTTGCATCCAGACACATGGTCTTGAAAGAGAATCCTAGGAAACAATGATTAAAACCAACGATCCTCCTTCATGCAAACACTCGTCCACATTTTAAGTCTTTTTGGAGCCACGACAGAAAATAACCCTTGTATTTATGCAAATTTCGAGGTGGCGTGTGATGATGGAAACAAAACAGTGCTGGAGCGCAGCCAAGGCATGGCATTGACGGGGCCGCGCGGCTGCTGCCGCCCGCTCCGCCGCAGAAAGCAGCTGTGGGGAAATGGAAATCGCGGAGCCCCCGGCGAGCTGGAGACCCGCAGGCGCACGCATTCCTGCGCCCGTCTCCGCGGAGCCGCGCGCCCGGCCGTGGCGCCGCCGTCGCCTGTCGTCCCCCGCGAGCCTCCCTGTCCCGCGCTCCCGACGCCCCTTTCAGGAATTTACAAACATTTTCCGCGGATCAATACGGGTATTGATTCCTCATTGTGAGCGAGCCGCGTGTCTTTGGCGGTCCAACCTGGCAGCGCGAGCAGCCGAGGGCTGCGGCAGCCGCGCGCGCACACGGAGGATGCCGAGAAATCCACCCAAGGCGAGAGGGACCCAGATCTCGCCGGCTTTGCTGCCAGCAGCCGAGATGGATGGAGAGCAGGAAAGAAGGGCTGGAGACGAAGCACGGGAAGGCATGGGGAGAGGAGGGAGCTTGAGGGAAGAAGCGAGAGCACCGAAGACAAAGTCACCGCCGGAACGCGGGGCAGCCCTGCGCTCGCCGTCGTGCGCACGGAGGCAGAGGACTCGCCGCGCCGGGAGCGCAAAGTGACTCACGGTTTTGGTATCTGCTACGTAAGAGCTTTGGGGGATTCCTTGGCTTGCTGACAGAAGAGGAGGAAAGCAGCGGCGGGGAGGTAAAACATGATTCCTTCCTTCCTGGGAATATGCAGGCGCCGGGGCTGGCGGGAGCAGCGCTCTGCTCCCTCATGATATGCAAAAGGAGAATAATTAAAAGCGCCAGCATCACTTGCAAAGTGAGTAAACACAAAGCCTTTCAAAACCTGCTCTTCAGCTAATGAGAAGCTGTAATTTCTTATACTTAAAGGCAAAAAAAAAGACACTGATGAGGCTCAGCGGAGTGTGTGTGCATGCGCGCCTGCGTGTGTGTGCATGTGTTTGTAGATATGAGAGAATCGGTTAATTGTTGATGATGTTTAGAAAAGGGATTATGAGAAAAGACACTGAAATGATGACAGGAAACATCTTGGATCAGAGCCAAAGAAATAAAATAATCAAGGACAATCAAGCCTGCAGCTCTGCAGAAAGCGCCGACTGTTCTGTCGGGGACTCGGGAGGAATTTCCCAGGGCTTTCTCGCTGCCGATGGAATACGCTTGGCACCATCAGGGAGAACGGAAAGGAGCAGTTCGCTCAGGGGATGATACAACAGAGGACTACGGAGCTGCGCTATAATTCAGAGGTTAAACAGCTTTGTCTAGGTATTTGTCGTACGGAGACTCCTTTCTACCCACATCCAAGCCAGTCTCTGGAAATGCAACTTGTGAGAGGCTCTGAGCGCAGCAGGAGCTGCGGGTTCTCCATGCGTCGCTCCAGGACTGCGGTGACGTTACAAACACAAAGGCAGGGGAGCCGGAGCAGGTGAGCCGGACACGGAGGTGCCCAGGGCCAGCGGCCCCGCAGGCAATTCCCTTCCTCGCCCTGGGGATTTGAAGCCCTTGCTGCCGCTGGGGGAGCAGAAGGTGCCCGGCACGGAGGATGGGTGACCACCTGGAGACGGGCGAGAGCTCCGCTCCCCACCTAGCTGGGTGTCCTGGACGAGCGGGTCGTGCGCAATGTGCCTGTTCTCTCTGAGCTTGGGTGGGCAAGAGGATGGGGGAAGCTGAAGGTGTCTCAGGACTGCTATGGTGCACGTGCGCTACGAAACGCTGTTCCTTTGTTTTGGATGTGAGAGCCCTCTCTTCCACTCGCGCCGCGCTAGGCGCCGCGCTGGGGGGCCGGCAGTAGCCGCACGCTGCGGTGGTGCGTGGCTCTCGGGAGGCGGTGTGGGACACGGGCGCAGCGCGCGGCCGCTCTGCTCCGCTCCGCTCCACGCTGCTCCGCACAGCTCCGTGCTGCTCCGCCTGCCTCCCGGCACCGGCGGCAGCCGCGGGGCGCGCGGCGGCGGGGAGCGGAGCGGGCTGCGAGCGCGGCGCAGACCTGAGCCGCATGCTAAGGCGGCGCATTAGCATAACTAACCCAGCCATGTCAACGCGGCGGCAAGCGCGGCCATCTCCCTGCCTGCCTTTCAGCCCCGGCCTTTGTCACCTCCCTTTTTATGCTCCCATTCAAGCTTTTGTTTCACAATTAGACCCTAGAAATTCATTAGCAAGAAATAAAGGTGGGGTGCAAAAACCTATCATGAAAACAAATGAGCTATTTAAAGCGTGTTGAGGATAAAAAGAGGGGATTTACGGCCCTGGGACCAGAAGAAAGACCCTTGGGCAGGCTGGGGCGGCGGGCACGGTGCCCATCGCGGCACCAAGGCGCCCGTCGCAGCGCTGCACACGGGGCCGCGCGCGTTGCCTCCACAAAGGCTCCGCAGATACGTGGGCGCTTGCCCAAGAGGAGACGTCTTAATCGCTCTGGCTGCCAGCCGCGCTACCGGCCACGCTGCTGCTCCAGGCCGAGCCCAGGCGCCTGTGGACTAAGCTCTGTTAGTGGGTTGGGTTCATCCACTGCAGCCCTGCGGTTCCGCAACAGGAGCCCCGCCAGGGCCGGAGCAGGGCCTGCAGCGCACCTCGGCGTCCGCCCCGCGTCCCGGCACCCGCCCCACGTCCCAGCGCCCGCAGCACATGCCAGGGCCCGCCCCGTGCCACCTGCCCTGGCTGCCTCGTGCCCGGCAGCTCTGTGGCAGCCTGCGCCTTGCTTTCAAAACACATCATTCTGCAGCACCTAGTATGTCCCCCCAACTGCCACATTTTGGTGGAGAATAAAAGCACTAGATCCCAGCACAGCCTTTCCGTGAGGAACTATCCAATAGGGGAAATCTGAAAGATAATTACGCAGGATGCGTGTGCTCTGCGTGCTGGCAAGGACGGATGGGAGCTGTGTTCCCTGGACGCCGGGAGCTCCAAGCCGGAGCCTCCAGCTGCGCGGCCAAGCGCGGTGCCACGGGCCCTGCGCCGCCACAGGCACTGCGGGGCTCCGGAGCTGCCGCCTTTCGCTTTCTGCCGCGAGCAGGGCTGGCGAGAGGAGGGATCCCGACATTCTGATCCATTGGTGATGTGTTTGCACCCCTTTCCATGGAGCCGGGCTCATCTCCACCAGCCAGGAGGCCCCGTTTCAAAGATAGATCAGTTAAATATTTAATCTGTAGCAGGAAGTGGAAGAAAGGCTCCTGTTCATTTGAATACCTGCCCTGCGCCCGTGTCTTCCTGCATGCTGAACAGCTAATGTGTTCAAGAACAACTCTTCAACTTACACACAGTGAGGACATGCTAGCCTCACTCAACGCTGTTGCAATTGTCTTAACAAATGGATAAACAAACTTAAACCGAGTCCTCCAAAGTGATCCTCAACTCCAGTGAACCCTTACTATCAATCTTTTAATTGAAACCATTGCAAAATAATAAGAATATTGCTGCCCGCTATGGCCCTATGGTGGCCCACTGGGCCACTTATGAGTGGGACCAGAGTTTTGAAGCCACTAAAATACAATTGTGTTTTCACCCCCGTTTCTGGAGGCACCTCTGTGGTGCTCGGAAACGCCCGTTCTTGCACTCACACAGGAATGTCCCTCACGTGTCCCGGCACGGACCGTCCCACTTGGGAACACGGTCCTGGCGCTGCCGGGCTGAGGCTCCCGGCTCCAGAAGGGGCAGGAGCGGCGTCCTGCGCCCGGGACCGCCGCGCCGCTCCCGCACCCGCTGCCCCCGCGCTCGCTGCGGAACCACCTACCCATCCATGAGCAGGTGACGGTAATAACGCTAATTAATAAACTCTGACCAATGCAACAGAAACCTGAACCACGGCACTGCCCTCCCAACTTGAGGCTGAATTCATGGCCTTCAACTCGATAACCCTTCTGTTTGAGATCCAAAGGGAAACGTGAGCGAGGTGCGGAGCAAACGAGGCCCGTTTTCTAGGTGAAGGGAGCAAGCCCCGCTTCACTCCCAGATGCTGCGTGGCCCGCGCACCACGGGCTGCTTTATCCTCCTTGCTGCAGCGGCGGGCAAGCTCGGCCCCCTCTTTCCTTGAGCCTTACATTATCTTGTTTTTTCATAAAATAACCCTGAAATTGTAACACTTTGCTGAATTTGCTTGAAGTACAAGTTTTAAAAGCTACAATTCACCTAATAAAGCCCATTTTCATGCAAACATTTAGAGGTACTTTTCTTCTCTTATGCATATTCTTCTTCTCTAACTATTTAGTGTTTGCTCCAAGGAAATCACAGAACTACGTCTTAATAAACAGAATTTCTATTATTACACCATTATCATTCTCAAATACAGCACAAACAGCTTTGCCTAACAGAGAGCTCATCTCATGCAAAATCTACACGTGGAGGAAAAGCAGAGCTGGAAACGCAGGTTTAGCGGAACCTGCAGAATGTGCAGGGGGGAGCGGGTGGAGGCGGCCGCGCACCCTGCATGCCCCATGCGCCCTGCGTGCCCCGTGTGCCCCCTGTGCCCCGTGCGCCCTGTGTGTCCCATGCGCCCTGTGTGTCCTGTGAGCCCTGCGTGCCCCGCATGCCCCGTGCGCCCTGCGTGCTCCATGTGCCTTGCGCGCCCCATGTGCCCTGCGTGCCCTGCATGCCCTGCATGCCCCGTGTGCCCTGTGTGCCCTGCGTGCCCCGTGCGCCCTGTGTGCCCTCTGCGCCCTGCGTGCCCCGTGTGCCCTGCATGCCCCGTGTGCCCTGCATGCCCTGTGCCACCTCGATGCTCCGCACAGGACGCCGCAGCGCAGGGCTCCCAACAGGCCCTTGCAGCTGGGCCATGTTGGGCCCATTTGCACCCGCAGAGCGGCTGCTGCTCAAGCCAAGCGCGGCTCGTGCGGCACCTGCACCGCCCATCCTTAGTTTAGGCCCTTTCCCCCTCGTTCCGGCCCCGCAGCGCAGCCTTCCCGCTGCGGGAGGAAGCTCCGAGGTCGGGCAGCCCAACACGGTCCCGCACTACACAAGCAGTGACCAGACTGCCCCCACAACGGCTTCCAGTGATTCCCAGTG
>JAVCKT010028048.1:0-29554 GCA_032273925.1 Rhynchotus rufescens | reverse complement strand
AAATAAAATAAAATAAAATAAAATAAAATAAAATAAAATAAAATAAAATAAAATAAAATAAAATAAAATAAAATACTTTGGAGATCCTATTCTCATCCAGAGCAGCAGTGGCCTGATATTATAGGAGCATGGAGAGCATTGCCTGATCGCTGAGGTGGATCTCGCACGAATATTTGCATTTTCTTTGCACCCGATGGCAGCATGAGAAGTTATGGGGACATTGGGTTTCTGCCCACCACTGCAAAGACACGTAACAGCATTCCTGTTTTGATGCTATGAGCTTGGGGAGAGGACAGCCGGTTGTACGGACTTTCCTGGACTGGATGGCTTGGGTGGGTGTAGCCATCTGAGCACGTTCCCAGCGTGAAGCTGGGCAGATGTGCTGGTACCAGCGTGACATTCCCCAGTTCCCTTCTCCTCCCCTTGGCTGCCCACAGCCTGGCCTCTCCGTGACTCCCATCCACGCCTGGATGCCGCTGCTTTTCACTGAACCCAGATGCAGTCCCTGGGTGGGCCAGGCTCCTTCACAGGCACCGGCAGAAGCCCAGAGATGAACGCAGAACCAGGACAAAACCAAATCCTGCTTGTCCTCACCTGGCTCCCCGACTCCAGCCTGTCTGGATGCTGCACATGCTGGGGAACTTCAGCTGACCTTCAGCTGCATCATCTCCGGCTAAACAGAAAACATTCCTCTCAGATTCTGGGATCTCCAAAAAAATATCAGCCTCTCCTGCCTTAGGTATGTGCTCCAGCAGCACCTCTTCCCATGTGCTTAAAAATGTGGCCTTTAGTGCACGTTTGAAGCCATCCAGCTTCACCTCCCAGTCCTGCACCAACAACTAGAGCAAGCAGAAAGCCCTTCGCCTTCGGTATTATGAGGAAAAGAGCTCTGAGAGGCAAGGGCAGCCCATCCCGGCCCCATGGACAACCCTCCCCCATCCCTGCCTTCTGCCTGTGTAGGGATGTGAGAGCAGGATCTCACCTAGGGCCCTGGAGACAGGCGCACGGCGAGGAAGCGGCGCCTGCCGCGCGCGTCAGCAATGATTTGATCAGCAAGAGAGATGAGCATCTCCAGCACTGACATCAGGGGACAGGCAGAGGAGAGTGCGAAAAAGCTCCTGATGGACAGCAGGGCTGCAGCGCACGGCGGCCGTGGAGACCTGGCGCTGGGAAGAGCAGCCCCCAGCCTGGGCACTGCTCTCTGCCGGACACAGAGACCAGTTGGCTGGAGAGACCATCCAGTGCTTCCCTCAACCACAGCCCCACAGCTCCCATCTGGCACAACACAAGAGCTGTCACTGCAAAAGTGAGGGCTGGGAGAAGGCTCCGCGTGGACGCTGCCCACTTGAGCTCCCGTGAAGCACCTCTGAGTGAGACTGACCACCACATGGAGGTCTGCTCAGACCCTTCCTGACAGGCCCTACCGTTGCCTGCCTTCCTCAGGGCTGTGGCCCTTTCTGATCTCAAAAATGCCCTTTAAAAGTGAATTTAGGGTTGGTGGAAGGTACTGGATTGACAGCCCTGGACAGAGCTGTATCTTATTTATCCCTGGAGCAGAAGAAGCAAGGCCAGTCGCAATGCAAGCTCATCCTCAACACACATGAGGTCTCTGAGTGTGTCAGGCCAGCTCAAGCCCAGACCACACAGTGCACAATGAGACCCTCCACACACGTGTGCTCCAAACCCCGTGGTGATCTGCCTGCTCCTGGAGCGGAGTCACCATCATCCACAAGGTCCTTCCCCGGCCTCCTCTGCTCAGCAGCCCCCAGGGATGAGGATACCAGCTGCAAAAGGGTTGGATTGCAAACAAGCGCAGCCCAAACCCTGCCATTACAGCACATCCTCAAGGACCATGGACAAATTCTTGCCTCCTATGCGACCTGCCCGCTCAAAGTCTATTCTAACTCAAGGACTGTCATGGGAGACCTTTGCAATATCCCCTCTGCCAGGATGGCTCCCCTCCTTTAGGAGCCACACAGTTTCTGGAGCTCTCAATACATCCTGCTCTCCTCTACTCACTCATCTTCAGAGCATTTTTTTTGCCATCTGTTTGCCTTTATTTCCTTTGGGAATGACTCTGTTTATTTTTAGATTCCAGGGGCAAAACGTAGTCTGGTGGCCGTGAGTGGGAGCGAGCCTCGCTTATCCTCTGCCTTAAAAAACAAATCCCAAACCATGAAAAAATATCAGCAGCAACCCCAAAATCCCAAACCAAGCAGATCAAGCCCAGAGAATCTGCAGAGGGCTACAGCATGGTGTGACCCCCACACCTACAGTCAAGCCCCTCCATTGAAACCCCAGTTTTCCCCCCGGCATGCGAGCCTCAGCCATCCACTCTGCTGGTGTCTCCTTGCCTCTATTTATACTAAAGCCCTTGCAGAATAAAACATCCATGTAAAATCCAATTTCCTCTGAATCTCTCTCGGAGACGAGGCCCCGAGATTGAGTAGATAACCTCTGCAGTAATTGCCTGAACCACTCCTGTTTGCTGGAAAGGTGAGATCCATTTTTCAATTATCTATCTGCAGTGACAGCAGTGAGCAACGGAGCTAAGAGGAAGGAGAGAGAGAGAGGGAGAGAGAGAGGAAATCCAGCCAACAAGAGCCGTCTGTGTCAATCCTGGCAAACGGGAGGTACGATAGATGTGGTCACAGTTCCTGCCATCAATATCCTCTAATATAAATGTCAGCGATGCCATTTTACCCACAGTCATTTCCCACAATGCTGATTACATTATCGTATAATAGAGGGGCGCCAGCCGCACCGCTTTCTCTCCTAACCCTCCTCGCGGTAATGTGTCAATAGCCTGCCTCCATGAAACAAGTCAATTTTCTGCAGGCTTGGCAGCGGAATAAATCTGCCGACTATCTAGAGAGCCGCAGATATTTATACACACCGCGTCCTCTCGCCACTTTCTCCCGCCTCCCCCCTTCCCTCCCTGCGTGTGCAAGCAGAGATGTGTGTCCTCAGCAGAATTGAGTGATTTTCAGCCCAGACTCAATAAGAAGAGAATTTAGGGCAGTCCTACAGCTTGGCTTCCAGTAACAGCCCTACACGTTTATTTTCTTTAGCTTAACAGGAGAGAGAGAATTATGTTTAGATTTATATGACAAGGGCAGTTCCACCAAAACGCTCGTGCTAAGCGCGGTGCAGGAGGGACGCAGGTGTGTGCATGGGTGGTGAAAGCCCTAGACGGTCACCAGCAGTGAGGGATCATAGCACCCCGTGGGAGACAAGAGAGGGTCCCTCGGGAGCTGGAAAAGCAGCTCTTATTTTACCCGACAGCTCCTTTCTTTCTCCATGTCCAAATAAAATTGTGCTGGGAGCGGGAGGAGGGAGGCCACATTGTGCATTCCTGACAATGGATGAAGGTGGAGGCATCTGGTTCCTCTCTCTTGCCTCGTGCAGATGGATGCAGCAGAAGAGCTCCGGGGGACATGACATCTCAGGGCTGGAGAGATGCTCCTTCTCGTGGGGACATTCACAGGACACCTGCAGCCCGGTGCCACACGCACCCACACTCTGCTTTCTGCTTCCCACCAGCGCAGAGGGAGCTCAGCCTCTCTGAGAGCCCCAGTGGCTCCCTCTGCCAGTCAGTGGCTGCCACTTCCAGGCCACGTCTTGCTCCCCAGTCAGGGATGAAAATGGTGAATTCCGCTCATATTGACCGAAGCAGGGATTCTGGCCTCTTCTGGAGACTAAGAGGTAGTTTGGAAATGCTCTGCTACCTCAGGACTGAGCGTGCTCACCTCCCACAAGGTGATGGAGATGGCCCCATCAAGATAGCAAAGACACCCCACAAGACACCAAACGTGCACCATTTGCCCTGAAAGGTCACACTGCCAGCTCCGTGCCCCTGCCTTTGGCAGCTTTCAAAAAGGAGCTGTTAGAAAGGACAGCAGCCTCTTAAGAGGACCCCAAAGACCAGGTTGACTCCCTAGTCCTGCTTCTGTACCCCAGCCTTAGTGACCGTCATGTATCTCCGTGCCCTGCTCTGTTGTGACTTTGCTAAAGGCTATCTTTGTATTCTTTCCCACCAAGATACCCAGCTCCTCACCAGTCCTTGTACTTCTGGATGGGCTTTTACCAAGGTGCTGACTGTTTTCTTTCTGCCCTGACAGCTGTGACAAAGATTGACAACAGCTTTACAAAACTAGAGGAAAGTGAGGCTTTGTGTCTTGATATAGGCTTTACCTAGACATCAATGAAACCCACAGCTACATCACACAAGCTCCAGCCCTCTTACCCCTCTCAGCCCTGTCCTCCTGGGTTGCCAGTCGTCAGTACCTGTCAGAAAGAGCAGCCTATGCCAGAGGTACCTGAGAAAAAACAGGCACCAAGCAGTCCTGACACCTGAGAAACCATAAATTCCTCCCATGCAATCTAGAAAAGACAGTTGGGCTGTTTGAGAAGGTTTGCTTCAGGTCTGTGCTTGGAAAGAATCTACCCGTATTTGATAGGAAGAAATCTGTCTGTAAAGGAAAAGGATCAAAGTTACTGGGGCTAGCTGGTCCAAGGGCTGTCAGAGCAAGCGAGATGATGTCTTTGACACCATCAGCCTTCAGACCAGATTTGGGCATGTCCTGGATCACAGCCCTCAATGTCAGGGTCTTGGGTCGTTCCATTGGCAAGGTCAAGAACAAGCTGTGAAGGAGGGATATGCATTAAGGTATTTTTCTCCAAAGTGAGGAAGTGAGGCCTAACTCCAGGCTTCTGATTCAAATCCTTGTCTGCATATGTGCTACGCTGTTAAGGGAGCAAAGCTGGCAATGAGTTTCAGTTGCTTACTACCGCACTGGCAGGGAAGACAAATGCAGAGCTTAAGATAAATGAGGCACTTCCAAGTGCAAGAAAGTCAATACTATAGAGACCTTCAAACTGGAGCCTGGGGAACAGCTCACAATTCAGCTTGCTGGTACAGGCAAGGAGACATCTCTGTCTGTATGCTGAGATCCTGTGCATCCTTTGCACCAGTGCATCCCAGTGGGTTGCAAGATAGACATCCACACGGGACTGGCCTTGAGCACAATTCCTTGCAGAGGTCTGTCAGGAGGGGTTGCCCAGAGCCCATCAATATTAAGGGGCTCTTGAAGGAAATCAGAATAGCTGTGCATACCATTAAAAAGACAGTCCATGTGCAGGACAGTCTCCAGTGTGAACAGGCAAGGAGCAAGAGGGATCAAAAAGGGATCTGTCCAAAATTTTATTGGATTTTTTCCCCTCCCCTGCTGTGCTGCATGGAGCAGAGGCACCATCCACGTGGCCCTGCAAGAAGCACCGACCCCACCGTGCCCCTCGTGCCATCGCGTGCCATCGTGCGCCATCGCAGCGTGGCTCTGTGCAAGGCTGGACCAAACCTGGCTCTGTGTCACACACGTGCTTCAACCAGCAGCTAAACAAAATGCAACCCGATCCGCTCCAGGAAAGCAAGGAGATGCTGCCCTTCCTTTTTCAATTATATCCAGGTCCAAGGTCAGCGACCTCTTTCCTTCTGCACTGCAGTATCTTGTCACACAAAACCCAGAGAGAAAGGGAATGTGATAAAGATGAAAGTGATGTGGCAGGCTCGTATGTGAAAACAATCACCCTTCAATTAAGTGTGATTGATTCCCCAAATCAGAGATGCATTCAGCTTCCAGCAGATAGATATCAAGGAAGGCCAGATGCTGGGGAATTCAGCACACGTGCCTGAGCTAGAACATCACAAGGAAACAAAGAGCAGAAGGTTTCAAGCACCATAAAAAGGTGCTATGAGGTGAGCTGGAGAGGGCACAAAGCTGAGACAGGAAATTTCCCCTTCCTCTCCAAGCAAAAGCAGCAGCAGGGCAGGTGAGCTGAGAAACAAGAGCTTTGTGCAGAGGACTGACAATCCTCTCAGACAGCTCTGCAGGGCAAGAGAGAGGCACCCTATTCTGCTGCTCCTGCGTGCTGTTGAATGAGGAAAGACATGGGACTGTCCTGTCCTGCACCGTTGTCCCACTGTGGTCTTCCTTGGTGGCTCCCAGCATCCAGCTGTGGCACATGCAGTGCCCAGGAGATGGTCCAGGAAGCGCCAGCTTTGCTTCCAAAGGGAGGTCTGACCCTGCTGCCTGCTTCCCTCCTGCTCAGGGAATTTGCCAGTTCATGGAGGCACTCCAACTTTCGCCAGCAAAACTTTCTGGAGGAGGCCGAGCCTTAATCTTTCTTTCTGCTCCATTTCTCCTGCCTCTGAAACGGGAGTTGCTGTGTTTCTTTCCACTGCACTCTGCATCCATCTTGTCTGCTTAGATCCTGACCTGGCTGGTGCCCTGGAGATGCAGAGCGGCTCCAGCAGCGAGGCCTGGCCTCCCAGGGGCTCCAGGCACTGCTGCAATCACAGCAAACTCATGGAGAATGAGAATTATCCTCAGCGCCACGTGGATGGGCCACAAGGACCCTCAGGAGCACAGCTGGAGTGAATGGAAAGAGCAAGCGCTCAGGCTCTTGGGCACAGGGATAAGAAACCTCTTTTCTCTCCAGGTCTGCTCAGCTCTGGGAAAGGAGCCTGGGCCATGTGCAAGTCTTCAGGCCAGCTAGGAAAAGGGAAGGAAATCTTTGCTTGTCAGGAATCTTAGCACCAGCGAGTGCATCTCTGTGGGGAATCAGAATGGGAAGTTGAAATGTCCGAAAGCAGGAGCGAGCAGCCGTCAAACGGTAAATTGCAGCTCTGCAAAAACCAGCAGACGTGCAAAGTGACAACAGCAGCAAGAGGAACCCCCGCTTTGCCAGGGAAAGTGTAACTCGGACGTGGGATGTTCTGGCACCATTCGAAAATGAAAAGCACTGCTTTGCTTGGGAATATTGATCTGGAATGATTTGTATTGTAATCAGGAGAATCAAAGCCACAATAATTAAAAAATGTTATCAAGCTAAATTTTTCCATCAAAATAATCTTGATGTTGGAGAAATCACATTTTCCACCATAAGAAATTCTTATGTAAAATAGACCAGCTCATTTCTTTTAGGTATATTCAGACTTTAATCTTACATTTTTCTTCATACTATTTCTGCTAAAAATACCCTTGGATTTTTCCTCAGAAAGCAGAGCCTCCCATGTAACACTAGAAGCCGGGACACAAGGCTTTTAATGAAAACACACGATGCTCCAAAGGAGCCAGCACTATACATAGCCTGTGCATTGCAGTTCTATAGACCAGAAGATAGGGAAGATTTTGGTGGATGCAATAACTTGATGCCTTATTTATAGCATGAAGCTGCGGAGCCGTGATGGGCTGCCGAGCTCTGGTTGTCGTTTTGCAATCTGTGCTTGCACTCAGTGAAATGAAAACATGGGAGACAGGCTATGCTGGTGCCATCTCCTCTCCAAAGGACATCTCCAAGATGGGCTATTTTCATCTGCCTGGGCATCTCCATGCACTGTTGTATCCAAGCATCTTTCCCCCTTTTCCGCTTGCGCTTCCCATACGGAACCACAGTGCAGACTCAGGGCTGTTGGAGCAGCAGGACTCACAGGCGGTTGGGCAGAGCACATTGCACGTGCACATGGAATAAAATCCCTCCAGCTTCGGGAGCCTGTGCTTTTCCTCAACTATCCCAAAGCCCCGACACACAGCCGCTCCGCTCAGAGCCGAGATACAGAGGTGTCTCACACAAACCCTGCAGGCACAGCTGACAACGTCCTGATCCCAGGCGTGTCTGTGAAACTCTCTCGCTGAGCACCTTCCCCGTAGCATTCCTGCACCGCGCCCCTGGGAGCAAGTTCCTGCCGCATCCCTCCTGCCATCGCACGGCTGCAGGGATGGAGGCTGATGTGAGGGCTTAATTAATCAGTTAATTAAGCCCAAACATTTTAACCCTCCAAATCCCCACTGAGCTCTAGTTTGGCAGTTTTTTCATTAGTGGAAGTTTTGTTTGCGATTGAACTTGGATGAGTTGCATTTTCTCCCAGGACCAAAGCAAAATATAATGTTGCTATTAGTGTGTTTTAGTGTGTGTATGTGTGTGGTGGCCTGTGTTAGGAACCAGTTTTGCTCAGACCCGATTGCTTGTGCTGTCTCCAGCCTTCCTTGGATCATCCTTTACACTGGCCTGGTAAAACTCCCTTATCCTCCCTCTGCACAGGAGCAGATGCTCCCCCAAATGCTCAGCTCAGGTTCACTCAGGGCACTGAGACATGCGATAGCAGACAGCAAAGGGAGGGTAAGACAACCAAAGGTCTCAGACTTTCATGCCTTTCTTGGAAAGGATCCTATCACACCCGCTCCTCACCCCTTGTTCTACCTGCAGCTCCTACCTTGAGACGAGGCCAGCAGCTGGGCTCAGGTGCCCAAGCTCCAGCTAGGACCACCTGGGAGAAGAACCTCTTGGCAGGAGGATTCCTGCCAAGGAATCCAGGATTCCAGCCCACCTGGGAGGATTCCTCCCAGGAACCTCTGGGAGGATTCACAGCTCCGGATCCTGAGCATCACGTCAGGGCTGTCACTCTGCTGGTGCACAAGGCTGTTCCCTGGGTTTTTACAGTGCATCTCTGTGCCACTTGGCTACAGTAATGAGGCCCTACCTAATTGCTACTCGATAAACTCCAGTTAAATTAACAGCTCCATCCGATGAGCTCCAACATCTGCTGTTCATCAAGCAGCCTCTTCTCCCCTCCTCCTCCCCGCGTCTCTTCAAATCCCGATGCTCCCAAATCCAGCCCAGTGGGTCCCGGCTGAGCAGGCTGTGAAGGTCGTGCTAGGAGCCTTAATGCAACGAGGAGGTTTTGTGTTGTGCAAAGGGTCTGTGTGGGTGAGGCCAAGGGGGCTGATTGTGTGTGTGCTGGAAGGAACGGGTGTGCAAGCTCTGCGACTGAAGTGCGACTGACTGTAGCTGCGATCCGCCTGTAACGGCGTGTGGAAGAGCTGGGGAAGAGGGGACGTGAGTCACACTGTTGGCACACACAGCCCCATGTGGGCTGCGGGCTCAGTGCGGCATCGGCCCAAAAAACAAGACCCAAACCTGGGTTTTGCAGGCTGCTTCATTCCGTGTCTATGCACAGATGTGTGTACACATATATGAAAGCCTCGTGTACATTGCCCCCCTCAATAGCTCCAGAGAAGGAAGGTCACCTCTCCAATCCTGAGGTTAACAGGGTCATGCTTCAAAAAAAAAAAAAAAAAAAAAAAAAAAAAAAAAAAAAAAAAAAAAAAAAAAAAAAAAAAAAACTCTTGCCTAAAATTAAGCCTCAGTCTTGCAGAAAGGCAGGCCAGACAAACCATTAAAAAAAAGGTCAAAGATATTATCAGCTCCTAATCCAATTAGATACTGATTATCTGGAAACGCAGCACAGCCGCACGGCTAGAGCGATGCTCAGGAAAATGAACATCCCCCCAAATCAGCTGGAGATCGAGGGGGCTCCGAGAGCTGGAGCAGCCTTATGAGAGATTATTCCACTGCCTGGGGAGCGCTGGCTGCGGGGAGAGCGCTGCGGTTGTGCCGCCGTCGCTCCTCTCCCAGGGCAAATGGTACCTGATGGGTGACATTGCCCTGCTGGCGAAGGAGGCAGGTGAATCCGTAACCCTCTCTTCTTTTAAACAGAAGCTGAAGAAGAAGAGGAGGAAACAAGAATTTCTGCATGTGATTGAAATTAGTGATGCAGCAGCTTGACTTGTGGGGAATTTTCCAGCAAAACATTTTTTTAATGGAAAATATCATTCTGGCAAAACCAGAGTTTCCACGGGGAAATAACATTTTTGCAGTTTGCATTTTGCAGATTTTTTTTTTCTTTTTGATGGAGGGGAAAGGAATCCATTCAGGAAAAAGCAGCAAATCTTAAGGAGGTTTCCTACTAGTGATGCTTTGGAAGAAAAAAGCTTTCAGCAGGGTATACATCTAGCTGGTTTTAGTCTGGAACTTGATTGCTTTATTAAGGGGATTATGCTATACAGTCCTGAGATACCAGGGGAATGGATTTGCTCCCCTAGCAGGCGGTCTGACTTTGAGCAAAAAGATCTTGTATGTTGAATCCTGTCTGAAAGAGATATGGAAATTACCTCCCGTGCCTTCATGTCCCTTGTCTCCGGACAAGAAGGTCTTTGAATTTTGTTTTAAATAATAGGGCTGAGCCACAGCCTGTTTCTTTTCTTAAGATAGGCACCCTGCATGTCTTGCTGTAGCAGACCCTGATTTCATGTAGGTGTGAATGCTTTGGGGTCATTTTTTAACCTGGAAAAGGGAGAGATGTCTGATCAAGACAGGTGCTGACTGTGTGCAAATCCCAGTGTACCGAGGAACAGGTTTCCCTATAGATGTTGGCTAAGGGTCCGTGGGGAGAACATTCCCCTCTGCCTTTTGCAGCTCTCCCTTCCTGAAGTGAGCATTAGCCAAATGCAGTAGAGGCAAAGGCAGGACGAGAGGGCAGAGGTGCTGCTGGAGCTGGGAACTAAATAACCTCCAGGAAAACCCTCCGGATCCTAGGTGGGATTGCCCTTAGCTGCTTGCCAAGAGTGTCTAGCGCTGCAGAAGTCAAGCAGTCTGGAGGCTGAGTGCCCACAGCAGCCCTTGTCTCTGACACGTGTTTGCTGCCAGGCCTTGGGAGGGTGACACTTCGCTTTCCCCTCCAAATTTCAGCTCTGAGAGCAGCTCTTTGGCCAGGCAGTAGCATTTAGGAGCTGTGCTTTGAGTTTGCATCAGCCCAACATCTGGGCTGAAGGGTTTAGCCACGCAGGAATAGCCACCCGCGTGCGCTTGTAAAGGGCATCTATTACAGCGCATTAACCCCACGCGGACATGTGTGCACGGGATTAAGAGGCTGTAATCGCATTCAGCTCGGTGGGCTTTGGAAAGAGAAATCAGATGAAGGCCATGAACAAGGGCGTCCCCGTGGGGGCTTAACGTGGTTTGGCTAATCCACTTGGAGTGTAAATGGTTTGCTCAACTTCATCGTGCCTGCGAGGGAGTACGGACAGGCTGGCAGGGAGAGCACGAGTGCCTGAGGCTTCAGCAAGCAGAGTGAGGGTTCCTGGGGCTGCTGCTGGGGTCTTGGTCCCTTGAAGACCATCCTTCCCCATTCCCCACGCAGCAGGATCCTCCTCTGGAGGATAAACGGGGGAAAGCGCTGTGGCCGCAGCCATGGTAGGAAGCTCTTATGTTGCTTAAGTGGAAGAAAGAGGAGGAGATGTTGGTAAATAGGCTACTATTAGCACCTGGTGTCACTCCATTAATTTCACAGAATAAATCTCTGCTCTCTTCTTCCTCCCATGGCCTGAGCTGGAGGCTGTTTGCTGGGCTCAAAGGGAGGACCCAGCGTGAGATGGGGGCTTAGCCTCCCTGGGAAGCTCGGATGGCACAGTTGATCTCACTTCACTTTGCAGAGGTGATCAGCAGGTGATTAGCTAACAAAAAGGGCTAATTTAGTGGTATTTGCTTCCTTCTTCCCACCCCTACAAAAAGACACAGATGCCTTTCAGACAGCATTTATCTGGCTGTTCCCACTCCAGGAGCGAGCACCCAGCTCTCCATCAACATCTGCGTCTTCACAGCAAGGTCAAAGCCCACAGGAAGGAGAGGAAGAGCTGCTGGCCCTGTCCCCAGGAAGGTGCAGGGCTGGCAGGGCCCTGGCTGTGTCTCCCAGACCAGGCCACCTCCGTACCCGCTGACAGAGAGCAGAGATTCAGGCAGGAGCACAAAGACCCCTGGGCTGAAGTGGCCAGGCTCAGGGATATGGAGCATTTCCCTCCCACAAAAGTGGCAAAAACTCCATCCCTGTCTCCAGCTCATTGACCTGCCTTCAGGAAGATGAGGTGACTTTGCTGGTGCTGTGAAGAGGGAGCTCGTAATCTCTAATCAGCCTCGCTACCCAAAGTCCACAGCAATTCTCCAGTGTAATAAGACACATGCAGCCTTAAAGCATTGAGTTTGTGACTGCTTTTTAAAAAATAGGCTGTAATAAATATAAGGATCTTTCCCCAGTGCTTGGTAAATGTATCTATTACAGGCTCCACATGCTCAGTGACATCGATGTCTGCATATCATGATGAAGTTTCTTGACAATGTTTAATGTGAAGGGTTTATTATATATGCCTTTCTACTCCTCTGGGCTTCCTGGGCTCTAGTCACTTCCCTCCTTCTCGATATTTTGCAGATTCTTAGGACATATGAGTGTTTCCTTAGGGCACCAAACATGGTCATGCTGAGGGACAAAGAAGGGTGGCAATAGCAGAGTCACCCAGGATAAGAGCACAAGCATCTTTTGTGGCTCAGATACCCTCACGCATCTCCCAGTCACAGCCCCACAGCCAGTCCTGGTGGCAGAGCAGGTGATGGAAAGCACGACCTAGGGCCATTCCGACCAAGGGAGCTCTTGGGACCATCACTATTTAATCCAAGAAAGGCACATCCAGAGGTGGCAAAGTGAGATGGAGGATGAGAGACAACAGTAGATGCTTCAATTTCAGCTGTGCCTTGTCCCGTGGGAAGCCAGAGAGAAGGTGAGAAGAGACCATGCTCTGGCATGCATCCCTCACACCCCCTTTCCCACCAAATCTTGGGCAGCTGCAACATTCACCACTTTCCCAGCACTCACCCAGGAGGGAATAACGATAATAAAAACAAAATTAGAACAACTCCCTTCCCTGCACTGGGGGGTGTGGGAAGGGAACAAGCTCTTGGGAACGGCTTGGATTTCACAGTCTCTCCTGGCAAACGTGACTTTTCAGAGAGAAAGTCGCCGCCACCGGCCTCTCCTTTGTGTCTGCAGAAATGGGGTCCTCTCTCAGCCTCTCACTTGTCATTGGATCTTTGAGTGGCTGCAGTCCTGCCGGTTCCTCCATTTAATAGAGGCAGATTTGCTGGCCCTGCTGTCGGCTCCGCTTTCCCAGCCTCTCTGCAGCTCCTGGCCTCATTTAAAGAAAACATAGCATAGCACCCCCCGCTCCCTACCAATAACCCAAAGCTTGAAACCTTTTCTTCCCACTTGGTACTTCATTACTGTGATTGCTCTTTATTGATTGACAGAGCTGCTTTGGCGAGGCCCCAGGACCCTTGGAGAATTGCAAGCGGCCGGCCCGTGCTGCCCGTGCACACACACACATGTTCTCGCTACCTCCGGCACAAGGCAATTGCCCAAGGTATTATAAATTATGGCAAAATGTGTTTTTCTCTGCAAACCGAGGGCAGGTCGTGGTTATCAGGGAGTTGCTGCACATGGAGCACGGTGCTATATTAGTGGCACCAAGGCCCTAGCATGTTGTCGGATTTCCTTCTCCTCTTGGAAAGGTCTTTGTTTCCTCCAAATGCAAGGCTGGTTCTTCTCTTACAAGGATGATCATAGTTTTCCAGAGATGATCACAGGCGATCATGTACCTGAGTCCTAAGAAACCTGCCTCTGAGCCCAGCATTCAAACCTGTCTGTGCCTTGCAAGCAGACCCAGGACAACCTGTGCTCCCCAAGCGCCCTGAGCCCTGTTGTGGAGACCCAAGTGTTTGTGAGCAGGCCAGATTTCAGCTCCTTCCCCTTCTGAGAACTCAAGGAGTCATTCCACAGCAGCGAGAACTCCAGGGATTTAAAACCTTGCCCAGGCTCCAGGGATTTAAAGCCTTGCTATTCTGAGGCAGGAGCAGCAAGCTGGGGAGCCCCTGAGAGTAAATCCTTTTTCCCACTCCAAAATTCTCGCTACAAACACACGCAAAGCCAATTAAGCACAGTGCAATGGTCAGGCTTGTTATTAGCAGGGCTCGGCTGGGTCCATTCCCGGCTGCCGGCAGGCAGGAGCAGGGTGGAGGACCCGGCGAGGCACTGAACCCACCCAGCACAACAAAGCTCTGGCAATCTTCCTGCTCCCTCTTGATAGGATTTAGGAGGACAACAACTCCCAGCAGCCAGATCTCCCGAGGTGGTCCGGAGGATGTGCCTGCCTGCCCTGCATCTTCAATCAAACCCGCGGATACTTTCGTCTCTTGACTTTCTGAGGGCACATTGCTCGGGAAGTCAGAGACAAAATGCGACTGTCAGAAGACAGATCTGGGCTGTGATGTATGGGGCAGCGAGATGGGCTGCTGCTTGTTATCCCGCGCCCTGCCTCGGCAGCAGACACAGGGACGGAGCAGTAAGGCGCTTCCAGCCGGCAGGCAGATCGCAGGGAGCCAAGCCATAAGGAAAAATGGACTGAAAGGATCACTTGTAAAGGTGAGGAGAGCACTGGCTATTAACCTGCTGCAGACACTGATTAAAGAGGCCCTATCCTATAGATTACATTCAAGGTTTTCTAGTCACACTAGGAAGAGCAATAATTCGTAACCTGGGGCTTCCAGTGCAATTTCCAAGTGTTTTGAATTTTAAAGCAAATCTTTTCTCTCCTTCCAGTAGGAGGGAAGGCTCTCGGTCAGCCCCAGCAGTTCCAGTCCGGCCCTGACTTGGGTCAGGCTGGCCCTTCAGCACCACTCAGCCAAGGGACTTGGCACAGATATAGGCTTAGCTGTTAACTAAAGCAGCAGCTTAAAAGCAGGGGACATGAGCCGAGTGCGTTAGCAAGGCAGGCGGAATGTCCCTCACCTGCACTATGGTATCAGTGCTGCTTTTCCTTCCCAACAGCCCCACTGCACTTGGCAGTGGTCTGGGATCCTTCCCCAGCTCCAGGGCACCAGCTCCAGGGAAACTCTCTTCCTCGGGAGCAGCATTTTTCAGCTGCTCCTACCACCAACATTCTTGGGCCAGGCAGCTCCCATTTCCCAACCCATCCTCTCAGCAGCAATTTCCAACTTGGGGTCATAGAGCTATTCCCATCTCCTTGATGGGCAATTAAAAGCAAAGCTGACCCAGCTGGCTCTCTTTTGGTCTGTGGAGTTTGTGCATCTTGGCTGGGAAATTGGAGGAATCGTTAAACTGGAAAATGTGATGTTTGGTGGAGAAGAGGAAGAAGGAGTCCTTGGCCCTTTCTGCTTCTTGATCCTGCTTTGGGATTGGGGCTGTCCAATCCGCAGAGGAGAAGCAGCCTGTGGAGGCAGCACCTCTCTCCTCACCTCCCCTTGTTCCCTTACCCGGATCACCAGCTTGGAGCTTCGCAGACAGCTAATCCGGGGTATTTCCATCTCAGACCAGATTATCAAGAGAGCCGAGTCAACTCCATCCAAGGGCTCATGGTGTCTGTAAGGGTAACATCAGCCCTGGGGGAGCACAGGAGCAAACCCACAGCATGTTCCCTTGCAAAGGCGGTTTCATGACTGTTCTGAGCCTTTGGGGACACCAAAAAAAGCCTGATCTGAAGCCATGCTCCCATCCCTCATGGTGCTTCTGCGGCAGGATATGTTTTTGCCAGCATTTTAGAGCCCAACTGGCCTGGCTCCCTGTGCTCCTGGAGCGAGTGCACGTTCCCAGCTGGCCAAACCTGCAAGTGTCACCTGCTGGGGATCCTGCCTGAGAAAAGTCTTGCCCCAGGGTGGCATTGGGGGATGATCCACATCAAAGTGCTCTTCTGCTCACCAAATCCCAGCCTAGGTCACTGGTATCTCACAGCAGAGGGAAGCACCGGCCCAGGACACAGCAAGGTTAGGGCAGCACCTGCATGATGTTCTGAATGGCCATTAGCTCCTGCTTCCCTGCCAGGGCCCAGCAGCAGCCCCGAGGTCCCATCCAGGTGCACAGGGGCCAGGGGAGCAGCTCCCAGCACAGGGTGCAGTGCAAGGGGCAGAGCTGCCGGGTCTGCACGTCTGGGCACCCAGAGGCTCTGTGTCCAGGAGGCTCTTCCCCACAGAAAGGCCATCCTTGTCTTCACTTGCAGGAAAGGCTCTATCCCTTTGTCTCCTTTTTCTTTTTCCATCTCTAACTTAAAGCAGCGATTAGGATGACTCAAGCGAGCAAAGATCCCATGACTGTTTCCCCAAGAGCCAGGATATTAGTCCTTGTATCCTGGCCATATTCCAGCTTGGGAAATTACCTTCTGCCTCCCTAAATGCCCCCTGCGGTTTCAATTGGATACAGGCTCCTTCGCTCTCTCAACAAAACTGCTGTGCGGGGTTGCTGTTTGCGGTTAAGCAGCTGCTATCAGAGGTGGGTGACGGGATTTATCCCTGGGGTGCTGGGGTCAGAGCCAGGAGAGAGCAGGGAGCACCGCCTGCCCAGCCTCTGGCACTGCATCCTCATCCAGGGGCTGCTTTCCCACCCAAAACAGGGCTCCTCTGCCCCTCCGTGCTTTTTTTGCCAGCCTCAGACCCCTGCACTGTCCCACGAATGGTGGAAAGCACATAACCAAACCCTCTTTCCAAGCTCCCATGCTGGAAAAGGCATCGACACCAGCCCCTCTCCAGCATCACCCAGCGCCAGCAATGCAGAGTGAATCCCGGGAGCCAGCTGCCCTGGGATGGAAACCACGGAGCTCTCCAGGCTGGAGCTGTTCAACCTCGAGTTAAAAATGCAATGCTGTCAAGCAGCCAGATTTTTGTTGTTGTTGCCATTGTCAGAATCTATACAAGCAAATTACTCTGCTGTCAGGAATATAACTGGAGAGAGAGAGAGAGGGAGAAATCCCCTGCCCAGGCGGTTTGGAGACATACCTGGAATAGTGTGAGTGGTGCAGTCAGCTCGCTGACACCCGCTGACGTCTGGGGAATAATAATAGATAAGTAAATAAATAAAATCAGAAAAAAATCCTCAAAGTTATTTAGCAGGTGTGATCTGTGGATAAAATATAACATGCAGTGAAAGGTGGGGACAAGAACGGCCTTCAGTGAGGCATTGTGGAGGAAACCTTGCATGAATCTGTGTGTATGTCAAAGGGACGTATATACATACATTTACGTATGCTTTTATATATATTTGTATGTACACACAGACATATGTGAAGATATATACAATATCTGTACACACACACAGCTAAATGTGTAAAACATTCTATGAGTTGCACGTATGCACATATAAAAACATACGTAAGTGTGTGTTCCTGTGCCATGGACAGGAGACGGGCCAGGAGAGGTGACACTCAGGTCCCCAAGCAGAAAGCGGCTGGTCCCGGGGACAGGCAGCCGGCCTGGGCTCCATCTCCTCTCCATGAATCATAGCGAATGGACGAGGATCAGTGCCGATGTCAGCTCCAGTGCCAGCTCTTCTCCTCCAGCTCGGATTGCCTCTGCTCCCTGCCCCCCTGCTCCGCTGCCCCCCCTTCCTCTCCCAGCAGGATGACATTCATCCATCATGGGCATTTTAAGTGCTGGCACATCACCGAGCCTGTCAGCCGGCCCCTTTGCTCGGCACGGCGGCTTGGGGCGGCCGTTCCCGTTTGGAGCCTGTAATCCTCCAATTCGGGTTAGTTCCACTCGGCTTCACGGAGTGCCAAACCCGGGCAGCCCGATGGGACCACAGTAAATTATAGCAAAGAATAAAGAGAGGGCTTGCTCTGATAGCTCTGGCTGCGGGCACGGGCATGCGGGTATTTGGATGCGCTCGCAGGGGTGAATGATGTAACCTGCCAGAGGGACATTCCCCTCCTCTTTACCCCTCTCAACGCCAACCTGGCAAGCCAGGGATGCTGGGTCCCATCTCGGAGACACCAGGTGTAAATCTGGAATTAACTCCCCTGACTTCAGTGGAATTACTCCAGATTTATGGCTGTGAAACTGAGCTCGGGATCTGGCCCAAGCTGAAATCCAATGGGTGTAAGCTGAGCTCCAGCAACCCGGCCCCACGGCCCGCGTCGGCCGCAAAACATGGCGCCATAAGGAGAAGGGGATTGGAGACAGGGTTACTTAGGAAAATCAGTGCGAGGTGCCAGGGAAAAGTCATGTTACTGCCTCACTATCCCTTTACCACAGGGCCGGCATTCCTCGGAGGTCTGCCTGTATTTCATCCCGTCAAATGACCACGTCCTGATGTCAGACGTGCTCTTCAGAGCGCACGGGCTGTACGGCCGCGGGTACCACTGAGGGCAGGGCTGCCTCCTGGCCCCAGCGCCTCTCTCCTCCCTCATCTACGGGCAGCGGAGCCCCTCGGACCCCCTCGGCTGCCCGGAGGAGCCACACAAGGTGCCCACGCTGGCCTCACGGATGCCCGCGCTGCAGCGAGCGCTCCGGCTGCCATCGTGGCTAACGGAGCCCGGCGAGATGTCCCAGCTGCCTTCCCAAGCCCGATATGTCATGCACGGCTACTCAGGTTTAAACGGGGAGTTAGAGGAGAGGCTTATTTTAGAAGCAAGTTGTTTTTGCAGCGTTGCTTAGGCAAAGCGAAGGCGGGAGGGAGGCAGGGAGATTATCTAATGGGAAACCCCCGGAGCCCAGACCCAAGTATAGGGCTAATTTTAGAGGCCGGAATACCCAGGAGCGGAGACAAGCACCCATGTGCGGACACTGTCTCCAGGTGAGGAAGGACCCCATCCCAGGGGCTGCCAAAGGCAGCAGGCACAAGGTGATTTATTCCACTCCCTTAGGAAAGGTGCATGGAGCAAGGGCGCTGTCCCCCTGGATCCACGGAGCCACCAGCCCGGCTGACCGGATCACCCTGCTTTTCTTGCAGGGCATGAGCAGAGCAGCGCCTGCCAGGGCTACGCGTGCCTGCGCGCGCCTTCCCTGCAAGCTGCCAGCCTGCTGATCTATAAGCTAATCCCACCCCAGGCTGATCTATAACTAATTCACTTACAACACAATTGCAATATCGATTCCCAAACTGCTTTGCAGACAGTGCTAAAATGCGTGTGTGTGTGTGCAGCAGGGGACAAGGGAGCTGGCTGACAGAAAGCCACTGCACGAGGAGGGTATAGGTCAGGGCCAGCTCTTCACGGGGGAGACCTGAGCACGCTGCAGAAGCAGTTTTGTGCACTGCCTTTTCAGGGAAAGAATCAGGTGCCTCCTTTTGTCTCCTCTGCTGCAAAGATCTAAGCTGACCGGTGCACCAGTGCACTCACCATTCTTGCATCAGAAGAGCGAGGCCTGGACAGGATGCCTTTTGACTGTCCCCAGCATCCCGGGAAAGCATCCCTGGCACCGTACTCAATGCCGTAGGAATCATGCAGTGCGCAGCTGTGGGCAGAGCAGGGCTGGAGATGAAGCACACGAGCAATGAGTGACTTCTTCAAGGTCATGCCTGAGGGAGGCAAGGAAAAGGCTGTTATTTCCAGCTTCCCCCAGCCCCAAAGGAGTGTGGGCTGGAGCAAGAGCTGTTCTTCTATGTGTCCCCCAGCACACTGTGATTGTCCCCTCCCTGGCACACCAGGAGCCCCTGCCCTATATGAACTGACCAGACCTCAGTGCCACAGATGGGCCAACCTGAGCCTTGGGCCTTGGCAGCAGATGTTGCTCAAATCTAGCTGCTTTGGGGGCATTTGCAGCTACAAAACCCAGCATAGCCTGGGAGCTGTGAAGTCAGGACCTTCCTAGAGCCGAGGGCAGGCACAGGCTCTCTGTGCATTGCCCCTGGCATTGGCTGCTCTGCAGAGCACAGGGAGAGGCCTTGAGGGGAAGCACCAAGTGTGAGAGGCACCCAGCTTCCATGCTTCCTCCCAAAGCCTCCCCCATTTACTCCAGCAAAGCTTGAGAGGCTGAAGCTGATGGGGAAAAAAAAACAAGCCCCCTGCTTCGGTCAGTGGTCTCCGAGAGCTGCTCTTCATCCTGGGAGCCGCGTTTGAAAGGTTGATTTATGCGGCACAAAGTAAAGAAGACATATTTAATGACAAATGGAAATGTCATATTGATCCTATGGACAAGCTGTGAAATACTGTTGTACACGGGCTGTTGCAGAGCTCGCCGAGCGGGTGGAGGAGTTGCAAGGGGGGCAGTCAATATGGGGAGCACAGTGCCCCCGGGTGTTCGCACACCCCACCAGCACCAGCACACTGGGCTGGAAACCAGCAGAGAGCATCACAAAGGACTTCCCAGTCCGTCAGCCGGAGAATTACAATTTCTAGGGTGTCCGCAAGCACGCACATGCAGTGTGCACTTCATCTGGGAGAAGGATATAGCTAGAGCTAGCACTCAAGCAGGATATCTTACCTTGGAAATGGCAAGATGCCCTGGAAATGATGGGGCAATGCCCCTGCTGCCTCAGAAAATTGTGGCATCCTTTGGAAAAGGAGGGTCACCACCACACAGGCACCAGGATCCATCGCTTTGTGGTATCAAGTGCTTGGTACGAGGCGAGTTCCGCTTGGACAGAGCACAACAGAGGGGGGGAAAGTGATCTTAAACTGGCAAAAATAGAGCATCGGCCTCATATAATTTCTCTGAAAACAAGATTTATTGAAGTTCTGTCTGTGGAAATCGCTGTAGTGTGGAACATTCAACGTATAGATTCGATCACTGACTCGTACCCTACTACATTTTTCATTAGGAAAAATATTGGCTGAGAAAGTTTGACCTCATAATCTCTGCATTTTAAACAATAACCAAGGAAAAAAAAAGTGATAGACTAAAGAAATCTCTTCCACTACTGCAGTTTCCCAGCCAGGAGCTAAAAATCCCTGCTGGAACAGCAGGTCTGAGTTATCCACCGTGACTCTGTGTGTCCCAGCTCCTCAAGACTTGAGGGAAGTGGCTTCTTTTGGAGACCCACAGGATCTCCAGAGCAGGCTCAGGGCACCCTGGTACTCACTTAAGGACTGAGCTGTGCAGGCTCTGCACTCAGAGCATGCAGGGTTTGCAGAAAGGATGGCAATATTTAAGGGTTTGGTTCTCACTGTAATTCAGGGACAGCCTAAAGGCCTGAAGTGTTCACCCCAAATGGCCACTGCAGGGCAAAGCAAAGACAACCTGCATCTGAGACCCAAGTTCTCCGTGCTCTGTAATAAGATCTCCTATCTCTACAAGTATCACAGGGTTGAAAGAGAGGACGTGCAGACGGACAGATGCCTGCTCAGAGGAGCTGTGGTCTCCACCTTCAGTTCGGCCACCATAGCCCTGTCACCTCTCCAGCACCACGCAAGGGATCGTTGGCTTCTCAGCTGGCTGCCTCACTACCACCTCTTTCAAATTAATTCCAGGTTTACAGTCTAAATAAATTTACCCCCATCGATTAGAAGTTCCCAGAGCTTTTAATGTCAGTGTCATAATCAGATATCAGAATGGATTTGCCTTTCTAAATCACAGCTCCAAAAAGCTTTGGCTCTGAAGTGCTCTTTATTTTATGTGTGACCCAATTAGAGACCACCACACACCAGGCCTTGATCTGCTTGCCTACAGCCTGCTTTACACCCTCTACTTGTTGGCAGTCTTCACAACTGAAAGGAGATCTCATTGCAGCCTTCATCCCTCCATGCTCACCACCACCTGCACCCCTTAGTTGCCTTTTGGCAACCATATTCCTCCCCAGCTCACAGCAAAAGGCAAATTCAAGACAGACAGAGGCAGGCAGAGTTTCTCTTTCCTTCAATCATGCATCACATATGCAAGATAAGAGGCCTTCAAGCCATTTGCAGAGAGGAACACAGCTGAAGAGACAGCAATTCCCAGTACCAAGGCCCTGTCAAGATCTTATACCTGTGGAAAGTCTCTCTGTCAACTCAGATTCAAAACTGAGAGGATCTGGGTATTTGGAGCAATATATAAGCATCTGAAGAGGAGAGGTGAGAGGACTTTGGTCCCAAGCATGACTGAATGAAACCGTTTGATTGTGAAAAGCTGGACAAGCTGCCTACCTGGTCTGGATTAACTGGGGTAGACATCAGCTTTATAGAGAGGTTTTGTGTCCTCTGCTTTATCGTTGCAGATCTTGGGGACACTTTCTGACCATTCATCTGATACCAGGGAGAGAATTCCTCTCCGCCCCTCTCCTGCACTCAGTATATCCCTTGCAACTTCTTCCAAAACCCTTTGGTTTGATTTCCAAGTTCTGACACAGCCATTAGTTACAAAGAGCGATTAGTTTGGTTGTTGTCGTTAAGTCATTTTTTAAATGGCTCCAGGCGGCATCAGAGAACAAAGAAACAAAATACCCGTGAAAAGAGTTAATCACAAATTACTAATTATTCCCCCCCTCCCTTTGCACTCTTTCCTCTCCAAATCATGAAATATTATCCCCATGAAGAAAGGAAAAGGTCTGTCCGTTCGTGAGCCCTTCACGGATTTTATACACCTAATTCATCAAACGGGAAACACTTCCTGATCGTCAGGGATTATTTTGAGAGGTGAGCTCCTGACCCGCCGACCCCTCGGCCTAGAGCCATGGTGAAGGGTGAAGGCTCTGATTTACGTGTCCCGAGACACGGCCTAGAGTTACGGCCCCGACCATGAGACGGGGACTGGGCAACCTCGAGAGCTCGAGGAAGGAGTCGCGAGACCCCCGAGAGAGGCGGTAGCCGAACGGGACCCTTCATGTGGAGAGCAGAGATCCCATGACTCCAAATCCGTCTGAACTCGCTCAGCTTTTATGGGCTGTTGATTTCAAACATGCCGAGCGCTTTGAACAAGACGCTGTGCATGCCGTTTGGGGGTTCGTATTTATTTACGGCAGGCTCTTTTATTCCTCCTTCTAGTTAAGATGTACGTGACGCAAGACAGGTCTTAAGCTTAAAAGAGCCCAGCAGAGGGATAAAGCAGAAGGAATGTGATTCTGGGCTCCTACAAACTTTACTGGAGTGGGTTGATGAACCAACCAGTCCAAGCTACAGAGACCCCTCCATTGCTGCAGGTCTGAGATCCAACTTATTAAATATCCCCAAAGAACTAGAGGTGGCCTATCCGTGGGGAAAATTAATGGGAATAAGTACTCTTGCAAATGAGCTAACTCCCTGCTTGCCCTTGCAGTGTCCTCCTCACATGGACATAGAGTGTCCATGATTTCACCTTTGCCAACTCTTCATCCCTTCCTCTAAGGTCATCACCTTCTCCTTTCCACTCTCCCCTCAGCCACATTAACCACTAATTACATTAATATAGCATCTATATGCCCAAACCCATGTCAGAGTCTTGGAGGCCCTTAAAGTTCAGCTGCAGACTCACATAACAGAATTGAAGGCAGCTTTATACAGAGGCCAGAGCAAAATTACAGGCTTCAAACACCTCCAAAAGACTTGATTTCCAAGTCTATAACAGAAGTCAAAGTAAAGTAGAAGGCAGTGCTAATACTAGGATTAACCTGCATGAAAGGCTTAAGCATACCTTCTGTTTGACAGGAATGTGAAAATCCAAATTTTGGAAAATTACCAATCCAAATCATGGTAATTTTGCATCTTTCAGAAATGGTTCCAATCACAGTCACACTCTGAACTGCACCAAAATCACTTCAACAGGCTCAGATTTTGCCCACTGCATGGTTAAAACCCTTTGGACTTTCTGTATGCATTCAGAAACATATCCTATTTTGCACAAAAACAAAGCTATTTGTCTAACAAAGACAAACAAATCCCAGTCTCCTAGAACCTGGGAGGTGAGTTTGGGAGAAATGTGTTCCTGGGTTAGATATTGTTTTTTCCAGAGCAGAAAGAGTTTGTTCTGTTTGCCTAAAGGCTGAACCTGATGCAAAAGGGACCATAAGGGAGTATGAAAATGCATTTGAATCAATAGGATGAAGTTAACAGGATCAGGAGCAAATAGAATGAATCAAATAGGATAAAAATTCCAGTGGAGATGTTAGACTCAACAACATTTCAGGGATCTCTGCTGAAAGAGCAGCAGGTCTAAGTCCATCCCAGTGCAATTCTCTCTGGCGTCTTCTCCTAGCCTTTTAAAGCTTGGTGGATTTTGGAGCTTTGGATAGGATTTTTTGTCCCCTGTCAAGTTTGCCTCAATTCAAATAACATCTAAGATTCTTGGATTTTCTCTATTCTTGTCTGGCACATCTTAGAGTCCAGCTTCTATTAACGGCAGCACTGCTCTGGCTATCGCAATAACTAGAATGGTGCCTACACGTGAATTTGGGTGATATATTTAGAGCAGCCAGGTTTGCAAACTAGTTTTGACATTTACGTAGCAGACACCATCCTGATTTAACAAGCGTACTGATAGCCAGGCTCCTCCCCAAACACGTGCTTAAATCTCTTTGGCTTTAAGGGAGTTTCTGCTCATACTTTACTTTGAGTAAAGCAGGTGCTTTGTGGATTGAATCTGGCATCCTTTTAGCAGATGCAGCATCTTCCCATGGTCCTTCTAAGACAACAGTGAAAGGTTTTAGAACCTTTCTAAATGTATGTGCTATATGTTTTTTCCCAAAGCTTCCTGCTGGGTGGCACAGCAGGGTACTCCCACAGCTCCTGACGTGCCCAATTCCCACACAGCCATTGCCTCACCATCAAGAAGAAAAAAAAAAAATTAAATCTGTTGAAAAGCATCATCTCTCTGTATTCATTCCCAATGCATCTAATGAGCAGGTGTGACTTCAGTGTCTCAGAAATACCTTGGAGCTGATTTGTCTTCTGTCTCATGGAAGCAGCTTGCAGTCCCGCTCATCCTCACAAACCCTGCCCGAGATGCCACCAGCAACAAAGCCTGGTCAAACACCTTGTTTACAACATGACCCTCTGCTCCAGCACAGCAGCACCCTGCAGCCCCATGTCTGGGCATGCTGCTAATTCACAGTGCCACCCAGTGAACAGCCCTTCATCCCACCGCCTTGGCTTTTCCACCCAGCTCCTGATCCAAGGCCGCATGTTGCTCAGCTTAGGAGATTCGATGAGCATGCTACCCACAGCGAAATGGCTGAGGGCCATCGGCTAAAATAGCTGCTTGTCATCATCTCCTTTGTCCAGGCTGCACGCTGGCATGACCTGTCGCCTCCAGGCCCTTTGAGATCCTTTTACACCCGTCCTTTGAAGGCCTGACTGACAGCAGGACCTTGATCTTTCTTGTCATCCTCTTCCCCCTTCTTCATTCCCTTTCCTTTTACACCTGCTCTGGTTATCATCCCTCTCTGACTTTTTGAGGGACTTTCCCTCCCTTCTATATCTTCCCCTTCTCTCCTTCGTAGATCCTTTCTCTACATTCCTGGGCAGCCAGTGGACGCCCAAAATAGACCTGGTGCAAGTTAGGGTGTTCATCTGAACTGCCATCATGCTCCTTCAAGAACAGCATGACTTACTAAGAGGAGGACAAGCAAGGACCTCAGCAAAGATATAGAAGACATATCCAGAACCACATGTCCTGGAAGATGCCAGCTAGATGGGCTCATCCTGCTCCAGCATCCTCTCCCAGAAGTATCTGTCTGCTCCACACTGTGGGGCAGCTGGATCATGTGGAACTAGTAAGATGGTCCTCACCACAGGACCTGATCAAAGGAATCTCTTCAGATGGCACCTGGGGTTATCCCCAGGCCTAAATCCACAGCAGGCTGCCCCAGCAGTGGGGTAGCCAGCACAAGCCATTCCTCCCAGGTCAAGGACCTGGCACAGCAGGAGGTGTCACTTACACCCACATGTGTGGCACAAGCTGCCGGCCAGCCCTCTGCACTGCAAGGGGTAGGGAGGGAGCTGGCTTATCCAGAACCTCTGGATCCAAAGCTCCTGGACCCTGAAATGTAGCAGGTTATTGGGAGCAAAGCTGGGGAAAACCAGCAAGGTGATAAGTGGATGTAGGGGCCATCTGCACTGTGCTGCAACATGTTCATGTTGTGGCTGAGCAGAGCAAGAGTGACCAGGTCCTCCTGTCCAGAGAACATCACCACACTCTTTGGGGAACACTTACCTCCAAGTCGTTTGCAGGAGGAAAATACTTTTGAGGCAGTTATTTTGACACCACCTGTATCTATGAAATCAAGAGGCTCCTTCCTTCTTTCCCAGGGCACTCCCAGAGCATCTGTCAGATTTTTATCAAAACCTGTTGCCTGCAGGAATGATTCATACCAAGCAATCATGCACAGTAGTGGCCTTCTACAAATCAGCATTTGGTCACCACATTAAGGAGAGCATCCCCTTTGTCTTTCTGCCTCAGTCTTGATTCCTGGGAAAACTGGAGAGTGTGGAAGGGAAACTGGGCAAGGTAGCCTGTGACTAAACACATCAAAGATGAACCAAACTCAAGGCTTGTACTGTCATCTTCTCCCAGACTGGGAGATGGACATCAGAAGCAGCTATCCATGTCATCAGGTTGCTCTCTTTCCAGTTAGAAATGAGTTGCTGCACTGAAAATAATTTATTCTTAATTTTGGCTGCAGGGACCAGAGCATGCATTACCATGGGGTTATGCTCCTTCCAATCCATCTACTGTCCCTGTGTGAAGCTCAGATATCTCTCCTTGTTCTCCAAACCCCCCACTCTCCTCTCAGCTTTCAGAGAAGCCCTCGCTCCCTTCAGTGCATTTTGCTTTTCTCTTTTCCCCCCAGCCTCTATCGCTCTGCAAAGATGAACAAGGTCAGGGACTGGTGATATGTCACCATGAGTCACCATGTAATCCAAAAGGAACTTGGGAGAAGGTTTAGCTACTTGATACCCATTGACAACTGGGGACATTGCTCATGTCAGCATTGCAAAGGTGATGTTCTTCTCGCTTCATACGAGCACCAAGAAACCAAAGTTTCCAGTTACGGACAGTGATGGGAGGAGGCTGCTTTTGCACTTGGATGGTCTCTGCCACAAGCTGCCTGTCACTTGTGAACCTCAACAGGCTGCAACCTTTGGGTTGTCTCCATCCTGAGCTTCCCAAAATGAGCTGCCCATTCAGGCAAGGAGTTCATGTGGCTTGGTGAGGAAAAACAGCCAAGAAAATGGTTTGTGCCCTGATGGCATATCTGGATGCAAGGACAGTGCTTTTCTGTCACCTCCCATCTCTAGCTGTTACCCCTCTATCTGCCTTGCGCACTCACTCGCAATCTGTTTGGAAAAAGTCAAATATTACCAGGGCATGGCTTAAGATATCTGGTGCTTTTGAGAGCAGCAATAGATGTAACACTTGGGCTTTCTCCAGGCACTGAATGTCTCCCCACCAACCCACATCCATCCCATTCACCTGTAGCTGGTCGCTGTCTCCATAGGAGGCACTTCCTGAGGAGAGGAAGGCTGGAGCTCAGCAGTACTGTGGATGCCCTGGTGTGCACTGGGCCACAGACATGGGTGGCCACCAGAAGCAGGGTGAGGTAGGACAGGCAGATGAGAGTTAGCTGTGGGGGATCTGCACTGCGGGGCCATCTGAAACTTTCAAGGAGAGGACAGCAAGAAGTAGGCAAGAAGGTAAAAGAAGAAACCTGAAGCCCCAAAACAGACACTAGCAATGCCAGAATTTGTAACTTAAGCCCACGGAAACCTCCTTAGAGGCACAGCAGGGTCTTGCTGTGCTCAAGGCTCCCAGGGAGGCAGCAGCTGATGCCACCCCAGCACACTGCTGCCCAGCCTTTGCTTCACAGCACAGACCAAGCGTGCAGCAGGGTGGCCGGGCTGCCAGCAGCACGCAGGGGTGGACAGCAGCACAGCGGTGCCATCCAGCCCTCCACAGCTGCAGGGCTCCGTGCTGAGGCAGCTCCCACCTCTGAGGCTCTCTCACATTGCTCTTCTCATTTCCCCAGGTCTATTCTCCCGTTTCTTGGTGGAATCCCCCACCTGAGATGCAGGAATGCAGCACCGCTTGCAGCAGCATCACAGCAGGCACCAGGCACATCCAGCCAGGGAAGGCTTGGAGCCCAGCAGGAGAGGGTGCAGCCCAGGCCCTGGTGAGGGGCAAGCCTGGGGCACAGGCTCTGCACAACAGCAGGCAGCTGCAGCAAAACCAGCACCAGCTGATTTACACCCCCGCAGCCTCCACACTGCTTTGTTCCAGCAGAGCTAAAGTGCCCGTTTTTCCTGAACCGGGCCCATCGCTGCGCAAGATCCTGCCAAAGCGTGAGAGGGATGTGCGGTGGAAAGCGTGTCAGGGGTGGTATTGTCTACACGCAAATGCTCAACTTTATGTACTTTTAACTAGAGGTGTAACAGATGGTTGCATTTCGGTCCAAGCAGCGGAGAGCCATGCCCATTCCGGCTGGAGCCAATCAATCCCTCCACTCCGGGGAAAACGGCAAGCTGGGTTTGGAAGTTCGGCTGCCAGCAATCCGGAGGAAGGCTTCACACAGGCTAACGTGGGCCGCTGCCATGCGAAACCAGGGAAACGAGATTAAAAAGACATCGAGGCAGACAGCAAACCGCCACGCTGAGGGCCTTCCCTGAGCAAGAGGTGGGAGAAAGGGAGAGCAGCCACTGCTCTGGGAGCATGTGTTGGGCTCCCACCGAATGCCCAGGAATGGGAAGGTGGAGGGTTTGCTGGTGAGGCTGGAAGAGCTCCATATAGATGGGGAAGAGGCTGGTCCTGGGCAGAGGTGCAGGGTCTGCCACCAATACTCAATGCTCACGGTGCTAAACTCCCCTCAGGACTGTCCAGCTAGCTGGGCTTGATATGGGGCTCCCAGGACTTCATGGTTTGGAAACAAGGAGGAAGGAAGAATCCTGACAAACACCGTTATTGTCATCAGCTTCACGTGTCATCACATGAGCTGAGGTCACCCTGAGCCAGCTGGAAGGTGGGTAAGGCTGGGAGTCAGGGTCCCTGGCACAAGGGCACCTAGAACTTACCATGCAATTGGCTGGATAATCATACAAATCCTGTAGGCTCTTCCCACACTGTAGGGAATCACACTCAGCATCATACTCTCCTCAAGCTTTTTCACCAAAGCCACATGAGCATTTCTGCTTTCAGAGCAGCTTTGCTCCATGGATAGCTCATCCTCCAAAAACTAGGAGCCCTTGAAATACACAGCTTTGTCTCTGGTATATATTTATGTTAAGAAGTGAGGGGGGGAAAAAAAGAGTTAGAGGCAAGATTTCCCCATGCTACTTGATTTCTGGCAGGGAACCTGCAAGGCTGAAGCACTGAAGGAGAAGACAGAGACAGGAGGCAGATGTCAACTAACTCTGAGGTCGTTTGAGAGGCGCTCAGCAGATGCCTGGGGTTTGCATCATGCAGCTTGTGAGGGAGCCTCAGAGGCTCTGCATTAAAGCAGTGCAGAGCACCAGATCAGGAACTGCAATGGGAGGTCAGAAGGAAGAGAGTGATTCTGTTTAATGGCTTCTGGAGACTGAGGGATTTAGAAAAAAATCACTAGAATTGCAGGTCCTGATGGGAAACGCATGCTCCATTTCAGCACTGTCAACTCCAAGCAGCCAAAAAGCTGTGAAGCAAGTTCAAAATCACGAGACTTAAATCAATTAAAAAGAAAAATGTTTTATCCTTGTCCTTTGCCACTGCCAATTTGTCCATAAATATGTGCGCATCTTCAAGAGTCTGTCACTCAAAATGCAGGTAGAAAATCACACATGTGAAAGCTGCTTCCAGAGTTGAGGGAAGCATGAAAAACTTGCAAAAACTACAATAAAACAATGAGACTAGTGACACATGGACTCTGCCCAGCTGCACTATGTGGACCATAAATCCTTGAGGACTTGCTAGATGGAGACATCTGTATCAAGGAGGTTTTAATTTCTGCCTATCACTATCACCATTCACCAGCATAACAGTTGCATGTGTATGACCAAGACAAAAACTCCTCTCAGAGCAGGCAAGAAGATGCAGGCGACTTTCTGCAACTAAAGAGAAGTAATTCAAGAAAATCTGATTCTTTCCTGATTCCTACCACATACCAAAAGCTTCACAAGTCTCCTTTGGGAATCCCTCTGAAGCCTGGCAGGGTTAAGCTGTTTCTAGGATCCTTCTTTGTACCTCTTCACTT
>JAVCKT010028047.1:5548-16060 GCA_032273925.1 Rhynchotus rufescens | reverse complement strand
CATCAAGTCCAACCTTCCTGCCCAAGCTGGCACACCTACAGCATGTGGCACAGGGTGGCATCCAGACGGGTTTTGAATTCCTGAGGACCACATCTGCATCCAAAATCCCTGAGGACCACATCTGCACCAGCCAAGGGCGCTGCAGAAGTTACACCTACTTGTAGTTTTCACACTGTTTTCAGCCTGCTCCTGCTGTGTACAGTTGAATCCCAGTACATGTGGCCAGACACTGCACACTAGGAAGCTACCTGTTCTGAAAGAATTAATCTTAGTGAAATAAGTTTACAAGTTTCTAAATAATTTAGGAGTGTATTTGTTATAGACTCGCTGCGCTCCCTCAAACTCCTTTGGAAGCCATCTCTGAAAATCTGCAAGGCAGTTTACAAGATCCCGACGTCCTTCTGCAAACAGTGACACACCTGAGCAAATTTACTTTCAGGACTAGTTCTATTAAAGGCAACGATGCTTTCAATTTCCACGCAGTGCTCTGAGGAATAGCGTTTGCAGGATCAGACCTTCAAGAGTCTCTGTAACTGAGAGGGGAGGCAGGAATGGTGACTTGCCTGGGGCTGCTGACCTCTGGGCCTTGCATTTAACCCTGAAATGGAGCAAAACAGAGTAAGATGCAAGGTTCAAAGCTGGCCCTCAATGCTTGTCTAGCACTTGCTGAAATTAGTGGGCTCCCAAGTGTGCATGGGCTGAATTTCCACGCTGAAAAGCAATCACGGGTGAGAAGACAACTCGTACCTTTGTATCCAATGTCCAGATGTCCGCACGGGCCCAAAGCAGCATCTCCGAAGCCCCGTTACGCTGGTAACGCCGACCCAACCAACGAGCCTCGCTCAGCAGCCCCCCGTTGTTGATTAACGACGCAGAGCTGCAGCCAGCACTAGGGAATCTGAAGCAAGACTTTAATTTTCCAGAATCACATCAATCTTGGAGGTGTCTCTTGACCACAGCAACAACAAACCACTGTGAGTCTAGTCAATTTACCCCATCTAGACTCAAGCATTTCTAAAAGCAACAAGAGGAACAGTAGGGAATTACTTTGCTACTTACCATCTCTGCAAGAAATATGTCCAAAAAGACCTGCTTTACCTGAGCCCATCAGAGAGCTTTTTGTTTTTGCAGTCTCTGAATAACACAGCAGAAACAGAAAGTAATAGAACAGCATGTGCCAGAGCCTCGACTGGTGAATATTAGCTGTCAGTGGAGGCAGGCTGATTTACAGCAGTAACGCCTGGCCCGGGAGGCTCGTGCTATTCAGACACTACTCCTCCACACTCAGTGAGGCATCATTTACAAAAATTAATAAAGGTTAAATTTAAATCAGAAGTGAATGCCATCAGGGTTTTCCATACCCCTTTCGCTTGGAAACAGGGATTGAAAATACCTTCCAAGGCCCAAGCCATTCCAGCCAGCATCTGCTAATCAGAATCCATCCAACTAATTGGCAGCTCTGTTTTGCTTACAGAAAAGAGGACATACAAATAAGCACTGCTTTGCCTTTCTGACAGCCTTCCACGACTGCATCCCATGAAGGTAGGAAAAAAAGGAATACAAAGCCACAGCAGTGCTTTGCCAGTGAACTCCTGGCAAAAGCCTTCAGAGCTGCCGGGCCACCACTCAACCTGCCATCTGGCCAGACAGCAGGAGCTACGAAGCTAGCGAGGGCCGGGGCGGTAACGGGCATTTTCAAACGCACATCCCACTTCCCATCAACGACCTCTTGCTGGGCAGCCAATTACTTTTCTCACCTTCTTTCCATCCATGATAATAAGCGGGGCCCATGCCTTTCGGCAGAGCCCTCATGGAGACCCATATAAATCCTCCAGGACATGAAGTCAAGGAAGGTCTGAGTCTGCACCTGCTGGCCAGATTTGTATTGCAATGGTAGTGATGATTTCTTGGTAGGTGATGATTTCTTGGGAGTTTCCACAACACTCACATCATGGACATGTCCTACAAACAGCTCACAGATCCACTCTCTTTCTGCTGGGCAGCTTTATCTATTTCACCTTCAGAGCTCGCACATAACGAGTAGCGCCACTCTATCATTTTTATAGACATGCTCTCCTGTGGGCCATTAAAATCACACAGTGGCAGTCTCTCAACTGCTTCCAGTCATGAGACTTAATTCCAGACTCATTCTCGCTGGATTTACTTTATTTAAATTAAATTTACTGACTTTGATAAAGTGTTTCTCCAGATTTGCATGGAGCACCAAGTGAGGTAGGCTCTGCCTGGCTTATCACACCTGATGATTCACACAGGTAAGTCTACTTAGCTATGAAAACATCTCTTTTAAATGGCTGATTTCTACAACAAATCAAAAGCTGCTCATTTTAACACATTCAAGTTGAAAAATCATCAGCTGTCTTAGCCATAACAGCAAAAAGCCTCCTTCCAGGCCAACACTCCTTCTTTAATACTGAAATAGTCACAGACTAGTAAAAGACTCAACCATGATAAACCACCTCCACTACAAAGTATTAAATGTGAGAGTGACTGAAATTAAGCACTATTCTCTTGGAAGCTTTGCAGCCTTTATGACAGGCCATCAGCAACATCATCTTCCACAGCTGCAGAATTTCCCCTCAGAAACAAGGGCCACTGAGGAGTCGAATACACCGAATACTTTAAAGGTCAGGTGCTCGGCTGGCATAAATGAGTGCAGCTTTCCTGGCTTTAATGGACATGCAGTGACTTACCCCAGGTGAGACCCTGATGGAAGAGCACTCCTCACGCTACAGATATTTTAGCATAGGGGGGAAAAAAGATGACCATGAAGCAGACTGTTGGCTGGCCTGATGTCTCAGCAGTTGCAGGCACAACTGGTAGCTCCTCTGCCTGGGCACAGTCCCATGGGACATGTGTCCAGCCACTGTGCTGCCCTCACCTTGGCTGCACCAGCCAGCAGCACAGAGGCAGAGCAGAGCATGTGTCCCAGCTCCTGCATCTTTTTACAGCCCCAAAGCTGGCTTCCATTTCAGGGTGCAATGCTGGTAAATTCAAAGTGATGGCATCAACACTTCCAGAAGATAGGATCCGTCTTGTTACAGACTCTAACTTCAAGCTATTACCATAAAGCAGCGACATTTGGCTAGCAGTTTTGTGCACCCAGCTGGCAGAACCTGATTTTTCTATAGTAGATGGTTCAGCACTTTCTGAAAATCAAGCCTTTTTAGCATGTCAAACTGAGCACCCAGGATTTAAAGCATTTAGAAGTATCAGACACTTCAAAATGCTGGCCTGCGACTATTAAGGTATACAGATGTACAAGAGGAGACAGAAGCTTCGCCTCGGAATGATTTAATCTTCAGATTAAAAGGCAAGAGCTTAGCAATATTTACTTCTTCGGCTTTTAAACAAACTTAAAACAAACCAACAACAAACAAAAAAGACCGTGGCTAGCAGCAGCAAGGAACAAACTTCTCATTAGTGGGCTGTGCCAGATTCTTCATCTAAAAATTGTCTGTTCAGCAGCTTTTGAAAAAATACTGTTGAGTTTAATTGAGATGCCACTGTACGTACAGAAGAACAATCAGGAATATCACTTCTCACCTGTGTAGCAGCCATACATCACAGGCAAATTGCTGGATCTGATGTGGGTCTAAAATCACCTCACAATACCAGAGTGAATGGTCCAAGTCCAGAGCAGAAGGTAAGGGCATAAAGGGGTTTCCACCGTTTCCATCTTTTCTCTCGTTTCTGTGGATGTCACAATAATAATAATCTGCATAAGCATTAGTTAATATTAATTTACACACACAAAATCATGGTTTTGTCATCCTGTTTTCTAAATGCTATTCGAAGGGAGGTAACACAGCTATTCTGCTACTCCTAAGGCTGAAAACTGCTGCAGGATCTGTTATTTTTATGTTGTAGTTATTAGTAAATGATGATTTCATTCGTGGGCACTGAGCTAGCACAATAGTTGATCCTGTAAAGTAAATAAAAAACACACTTTAACTGCATCTTTCAGAAGGCATCAATACTTGGCAACATCAATGTCTCTTTCATTCAAGAAAAACTGCAGGTCATGTTGCAGCTGAACAATCCTTCACTGACATTTTCCAGTTGAAGGCTCTAACAGCCATAAAGTAGTAGAAATTTTCATATATTTGTTGTTGGAGTGAGCTTTTGTATGAAAGACTTCAGGATGTCACATAAATCTTGCAGTTCCTTACCGATTTGCAGAACAGGCACTAAACACGCAAAGATCAAGGCGAGTCTCCTTGCACCAGTAAAGCCTGGTGTTGTTTCTCAGCTGGATTGAAGTGGAGTCGCGTGAAGAGAAGAAACAATTTCATTCTTTAGTGCATTACTGATCAAAACAACCAAGGAAATTATGTTTTGTTGCACGTCCACACCAGCTGACATCCCTACAAAACAAATACACCCATCAGTTCCATGTTACTATGTCTAAACAGGATAGTTGTGTGTATACTGGGCACACCTCTAACATTGGAGAGAGGCCCTGGCTAACGACCTGACTAGAACTGGAATATTTTCTATGATCACGGCTGGTTCACCTGCCACTTCCTAGCCTTTATTTTCCCACCACCCCAGTGACTTCCTAAAGGACAGTCTTCCACAGTTTTCAGCTAAACCAGCTTGTAAACAAGGGACACAATTACCTGACAGACAAGCAGCTTCACTAGGGGAACTTCTTGAAAGGGCTGCTCTCCTTCATGCCCATCCCACCAGGTTTCTCAAAAGAAGGGCCACTGCAGCCCATTAGCAGCAGATTTCATCTGCTGCGGCAGCATTTCCCCCACGCTGCTGATTGAATTATCCTCCTGTAACAAACATCCAAGTCAGCTTCACTGGAGCATTTGCATTCTCAGTAAAATCTCTAGTATCTTTAAATGTTTGGAGCTTGCATGATGGGTGTCTCTTGGGTGAATGGGATTTTCAAGTGTTTATCATAAACAGGAGGAAAATGAATTACCTTCTTTTTGCCACAGCCATTCCCATTGTTAGATGGTACAAGTAGGGAGGCAGAGGAGGTGGAGGAAGGGGTATATGAGAATAAATACTTGAGAAACATCCCCATTACATGTGTGCTGACACTGAGCTTCAGGAATGCTGTCTGTGTAAATGCTTTTGTAACACTCCTACAGAGACCCAACTTAGCATTTGCTGCAGCAATACAACTGTGCTCAAATGACTCCTCTCTCCAACATACCAGGTGAAGCACTGTAATATGGGACAGAAGTCAGGAACTTACCAAAGGCGAGGACATTTCATGTCCCACAACAACGAAACATTTCATAAACACATGTCCAAGTGCTTTGTTGAGTGGGAAAGAATGACCAAAATGGGGTTTAAAGTGCCAGGCTGCTTCCTGGCACAGCGCTGAGCTGGCAGGCCTCCCAATTCTGTTCAGACTGGTTCTCATTAGGCTGTGGATATATTGCAATTAGCTGTTATACAAGACCTGCTATCTGCTCAAGCCCCTCGATTGGGTACGTGTGACATGCTGACATTCCCCTGCCCAAACCAAAGTCCATTTTACAGGGGTGCCAAATTAGGGCTAACAAACAGCTCAGAAACACGGTATCAAGTCTGTGCCCAAATCCAGGTCACCTGCGTGTCCCCAGGTCTCCTGTTTAGACCCCCGAGCTCATTTCCAGCATGGCTCACGAGGAGCAACATTACTGCAGTCCAGACGCATTTCGTGGACACTCCGTGGTGATACCACTGTTTGTACACACACAATGGGCAGCTCTTGTTTTATGATTTTTGGACGTGTTGGTGAGAGGAGGAAATGACATCAACAGATGATGGGCGTTTTGGACAGTCACCCATGCGGAGGCCTTGGCCCCTCGTATCTTTTTACAGTGTTTTAATGCAATTGACTTCTAATTAACTCACACATGACCTTCAGCGGTACAACTCCAAGAATATTTTCCAGTTTTAATTCACCTCCAATTCATCACATTTAGAGCCAAAATATGTCGAAAGAATTATAATTGCAATATTGCAGCAAAGTGTTTTCAAAAATAGCCAGATTTACTATTCTCTTCTGAGGACACGTGCAGTGAAACGAGCTCAGCAGGCACCCGGCCATTCGAAAGCTGACTATGGAGTTTATTCATCCCAGTTGCAAAAATCATAAATAGAACAGGAAGGTGAATCAGAGGATACAGTTTTACTGCTATAATTTTGCTTCCCTCTTCAGATCAGATGGCTGAGAGAATTAAAGCCCAGACATCACACTGCATGTGTGTGTGTTCAACACGGTCAGCAAGGGTAACAACACACTGTGAAGCAAGACTTTAATGGGAGGTGTTTGGAGGCTACTGTGTCCTATGCACATAACCAAGCTCAAGAACAGCTTTAAAGAATAAACCTCAGCTTATAGAGTCCCTGATTTCAGTGCTTAACTGCATGGCTTTATAATGTCATTTCCCCAGGGTTGTTTTCAACTAGTTGGGGCATTCAATTTGGCACATTCAGCTTCTCTTTTGATCTGCAGTCCCAAGAATTTGTTGAGATTATGAGAAACAATTGCTAGTTTCGTCCCGTGTCTCATTCATTCAAGAAATGGTGTACAGCAAAATCAGATGCACCAATAGGCTGCGACTGCCAGTGACTTGACAGGTAGGTTTATTACGGGCGATGGCAATTTGCAGATACAATCTGACATTTTGAAAGGTCTGTTCTCACCCTGCTGTAAATTTCTCACTGCAACTTATGTTACATTTAGGAAACAATTCAGAAAGGTCTAAAATCAACCTGACTCCAGCTGCATCAATGTCCCTTAAATCACGGCTACTTCACATTAAGCAAAGAGCCAAAGAACCTTAAAAGAAAAAAAAAAAAGTGGTATTTTGAGGTGGTTTTCATAAGCCCCATACAAAGGCAGGGAGAAAGCAGGCTGCAGGCTTTCCTTCCAGTTCTCATTTCTTTTGGCTCTCTGCATGGAAGCCAAATGCACCTTGGTTACCATGAAAATACTAGTATGATCAGCACAGGTGATTCCAGTCCTGCAGAATTTCCAAGCAAGCAGTGTGAGCAAAGGAGCAGTAAACTCCTCCTTCCTGCCTATCAAACATACAGATCATGGAATAAGACAACAGCAGAAAACTGCTGCTAGTCATCTACCCAGTGGGTATTTTTCATGAGAAGCTCTCATGTAGACATCCCAGCTCCAAAGTGCAAAATTTAAGCGCTTCTTTTCTTTTTTGCCTCTATCCTAAGCAAAGGATTTGAACACAGGTTCTTTGCATCCAAGGTCAGCGCATAAAACACGGCTTTCTGCTGCAGACCCACAAGTCCCCCCAGATGATGCTAGAAATAAATCTGCCTCTGTAAAACCCTCTAGCTTTGATAAAACACTTTGACTGAACTGGTATTTTGCCCACAGTGTTCTGACAAAATTCATTCCAATGACAATTAAGCAAAAATGCATTACATCTCCAACCCTCTCTGCTGCTCCTCAACGACTATAAAGAATAAATAAAAAAAATTAAATAGACGACATAGCCTTTTTTTGCTAAACTCTTTTGTAAGTCACGGTTAAATCTGCATTCTCACTTTATAGTATAGTTAGAAGCAGTTTTATTAACATATTTATGACTATGAAGGGCATAATATGAAAATGATCCATCTCTCCTTTTTCTACCGATTCATAATATGAGAACAAGAGTTCAAGCAATACTACTAACACGTAAATGTCAAACAAATGAAAGACACCACTTTACCCAGCATGTGGGCAGCTTCCAGAATTTACAATATTGCAAAGAAGCCTAAACAGAGCTGAATTAAAATGCAGTTGGACAATACGGCTGTGAATATTAAAGCTGCACGAGGACGGAGATGCCATCAGTGCAGTGAGATATTTGTGATTTTTCCCTGACCGTGAAAAGGTGGAGCTGCACCCCATCAGTTCCAACAGCACAAGGGCCATCGCTCGATAATTAGAAAGTTGCCCAAGCCTAAGGTGAAATTATTTCATGCATGTGCAATTTTCCTGTTCATCACTTCCAAGATGCAAAATTGGACGCGGTTGGCCTGATTCCAGAGTTCCTATCTTTAAATGCTAATTACACTAGATATTATTGATAGCATTACTGCTACTCCAGACAGCAAACTGCATACCACTCAGTAATGAGGAATGAATGTGCAATCAAACCTTCAAAAGAGGGCGTTTTTCAATCCTTTAAACCTCAATATATTCCACAATAAACTCACAATCAGAAATACAAATTATAACTCTCACCTGAAAGTAGATGCTCTCCTCTTTCAGGCTCGTCTTTGGGACCTCACGATGATGGGAAAAGGAAGGTCAGGCCAGGCTGAAGAGCAGACACAGAAGAATTAGTAGCAGGGCCCACTGCAGGTCACAAGCAAGACCAAAAAATGTGGCACGTCAGTTCAATCAGTAACAAACTCAACTTAAGTCAGTGTGGAATAAATACTTCTAAGTCTGCTTGTAAAATTCCTGGAGAACTCTGTGTTCCCTGAAATGCAGAAGTGAGAGACAACATGGTCTATTTTCTCCTGTACCTCTGACTCCAAAAGATATCACTTAGTTCCTAACTGGCTATGAAGAGTTAGGCTGAAGTGTTGAAGAGATAAGGCCCTCACTACAGAGCCTGTGGCACCATCTGGTATGTGAGACAACAGCCCCTCTGAATGGAAGCTGCAGTAAAATGAAGAATTATTATGGTTGCTAGAGAGCTCCTTACATATCCTTCTCCTAAGAAGCCCTTTGAGGAAAGCAGAAAGATCCCCATTTTGTTTCATGCTGGCAGACTTTGATGTAACTTTCATCATGACCCCTAAATAGTGGAGGGATCAAGCATGGACTTGATTATGAGATGATGAGCTTCACACTGACACTGGCTACAAGACTTGCAGGAACAAGCACATACAGGAAAACAAAGGTGGAGATCTGGAGACAAGCAGTCCCTCCAACCTGCTCTATGATTAATGCCTGATACGGGACAAAACCAACTGCATCAGCTGAAAACCATTGTTACAGTCACACACAGATTTCCTCACTCCTTTAAACCAACCGCGTGTTGTCCACCTTCATCCAGCAGATTTTTCAAAGCTGCACTCTGGAGAAAGAGACTAACAAATTTCCTGCAGTATCCAGGCCAAAAAAAAAAAAAAAATCTGAAGCCACTCATGATGTTTGCATGACGAGACTTTGTTTCAATGCTTGTCACTTTACTTTCATTGCATTATTTTTAGCATTAACATATATTTAAGCACACTAAAGATTACATAAAAGTCATTCTGCAAAGATAACACACAGTAGGATTTGGAAGGGGGAAATCAAATAATCCCCTCAGCTTTGCATTTAGTACCCAGCTAAAAAAAAAAAAAGGGAAAAGATCTACAACATCCTTTCTTGTTTACCTACTGTAATTGCTTTTGCACCTTCTTACAAGTGGATTTGCTGAGAAGCGTTGCCCTCTCTCCATAGGTCTGCCTTCGCCTAAACACACCAACTTCTGTGACCAGAGACAACAAAGGAAACAGAATAAAGCCAAAGGTCTCAAAATGCTTCTACTATTTGCTTCCATGTAGTAAACAACCAAAAAAAATTGCAGCTTTTTGATCGTCTTTGAAAATCACATGCTAAACATTTTTACTGACTAAACGTGGGTCTGGATTTCAGCTCACAAAGCTCATAATTACAGTAAACATTCCAGCTGATTGAAGTATTATCACTGAAAGTAATGTAGTCAAAATGTAAACTGTCAAAAATTAACAGCCAGCCACAGGAAGCAAAAATAGTGCTAATCCTTTTCTTTAACTCTATTTTTAAACCAAAAATGAAATATTACCAAGAACACTTTAGAAGAGAGAGGGAAGTGGTATTAGTGGTATTTGCAGAAGTCCAGGTAGCTGCTTGCCCTTGCACCACTGGGGATCAGGGTGCCAGCTGGGGATCAGTGTAAAAATGAGAACATACGAGGTTTGTTTAGCTTTTCAACAGAGGCAGCTGGGGAGAAGGAGAATATTGATAGTCCATATATCCCCAGAAATCACATAACCTGATCCAAAGCTCCTAGAAGCCTGCAGGACTCTTTTCACTGACTTTGGAGGGGCTGGATCAAATCCTTAATGCATACTGTGGCTCCTGAGGTTGGAAATGCTTAAAACTTACCCTGTTCACGTTTACCAATGTGCTCTGCTGGGAGATGATTTATTTATTGCTTCAAAATTCTTCTTCTGTTGTTTAATACAAGTAGTTTATCATTGTATGATAGAGGAGTTCACTGCAGGCAAGAGAGAAGGAAATGATGCTTCGCAATGGCTCATGAAACTCTTCTCTGTGATGCAGAGGTGAGACAGGGGAAGCCTTGTACTGATGACCTGAAATTAGACCTGAGGAGGAGAGGGGGCATAAAGAAAGAGGAGAAGGAAAAAATGACAAAGAGGAAAGAAAAAGAGAGAAGCAGTAGAGAAAACAGAGTAGAGACAGGTCCAAAGTCAATGTTAGCATCAACTTAGGGTAAATCATCCTATCAAGATCACAAAGTCAGG
>JAVCKT010028046.1:0-10613 GCA_032273925.1 Rhynchotus rufescens | reverse complement strand
CGCTGGAACCAGTAGTCTTGTATTGTAACTCACACGGGATTTGATGACTACAGTGCAGAAAACAACTTAATTGCTACCTTCCTAAAAGCACCGAGGTTTTCTGCATTGGATTTCAATGGGAGGGAGGGGGAATAGTCACAAATGCAATGGATCTTGCCACCTTTTAATTTAAGAAGAGTATATTTTGGATGAGTTGGGAAAGCTGCACCAAACTACTTGCGTGGTTTTCTTGAATAGCATCCTCAAGACCCATCTGGATTAAGGTGTGGAAATGTTTCCAGGGTTTGTTTTTTTCCATTTTTGAAAGAGTTAGTTTATTGTGAATAATGGTTCTTTGTATTTATGAAGTTGATAATGGAAAGAGAGAACAAAAATCAAGTAAACATGTCCCTAGATGTTGTCTTTTCTTTCTTTTTCTCTTCTTGCTTTCTTTTTTCTTTTCTTTTTTTCTTTTCTTCTTTTAACTGAGATCTAGGATGAAAAAGACCCTTCCTAGGAATGGTGGATTTTTTTTTTTCTTGATTTTTTTTTTCCTTTGATTATGATGTTGTCTAGTTATAGAAAGTATATCCTGATAGGAGAGAAGATAGCGGTGCCAAGGAGGATGATCTGTGCTAGGCTAAAATTCTCTCTACCTCTTCAGGGTGACTAGTTTTTGAATGAGCTGCTGCCTATAGCACCCAGTGGAAGAACTATTGACAGAAACTCTTCTTTATTCTTTTTTTTTTTTTTCTTTCAAATTATCACTTAGTATGTATTCAAAACTATTCTTCACCGTGCAGCCAAATCTCCTAAGAAACTACTTACACACTTTACTTGCTAGATACCCTGAAAAACAATACTGAATAAAGATGCAGTCAGATGCTTGTAGTTACGCGGAAGATTGTTTTCACTTTAGTTTGAAGTGAATCTGATAGAGAAAGTTGAGATATGGTCATTAAAGAAGTAATGTCATTGCAGAGATTTATTCTATTGGAGGAAAAGTTGTAGAAATATATGTAAAGACTTAAAAACAAGACTGTCATAACCTGTCGCTAGCCCTTTTTAACAGCTACATCAGGAAAATAGTATTTCCTCTTTCTTTCCTTTGTTATGTGTAACATTCTTGTTGTTTTCTACTGTTTAATTACATTGTGTATTTATAGTTCTATGCTTACCATTGTGCATATACTGGCAATAAAATGTACATAACATTACTTTAAAAAATTAGCAATGTATACATTCTGGTTTTGTTTTATTTGATCACATGCTCTAAAAAAATTATAAATGTCTGATACAACATTGGTTTAAAAAAATCTTCAGAATCTTCATGCTTTGTGTGTCTGAATGTTTCTTTAGATACTTTTACTAGAGCTGTCTTGGCAGTAGAAGATAAACTTAGCACAGGTCTGCTAAATGAAAATAATTTTGGAAACCTGAGTAATACCTTTATGATCACCAGATTTATTTCATTTAGGCAGGCTTCATATGTACTTCACTTATGCATACATTATACATTGTGGAGGGTATTTCTAATATTTTAAAAACTTTTTTTTCAATTAAAGATCTTGCAATTTACATTTAAACTATATAAAAATAGTTAAAAACCACACAAATTCTAAGCTTACCAGGCTTGTATGTTGATCCTGCTATTTCTACAGATAATATGTGTTTTCAGGAGATCAAGATAACTTTGCTGCTTACCTGTGTTTGATGATGTTAGTTCATACAGCAAAAACAGGTGTATTGTAGTGTATATCTTCTGGCCAAGTGTATTATTTTTTTCTTATGCGCCAGCAAAATGGGACTAAAATACTATAGAACTTGGTCAGAAATGTTGTCATCGCACATAAGTTTGAAAAGCCGTGTTTGAGGTACTGGGAGGGAAGATGTGTAGAAGAAAGTAGTCCAAAAATCGTGCTTCTAAATCATCTGTAAATATTGGAAGTGTAGATATCCCATATACTAAAAAGCATGAATGTAATATATTTAGGTGAATCTTTCAATTACAGTATGACTGGCTTTGTTCCTAACAGAAGTGAGGCTGCTGTGCGTGGATAAAATCTGCTTCATATTAAGTCAAGCCATCAGAGCGTAAGAATTTGCAGCCAAATGCTTTCCACTGCAACAGGTATCAGATTCACGGCAGCATTTCTGCCTTCCTTCCCTATGTTAGCAGTAAACATTAGCTTAAATATATTGGAATTACAATTAGTCACGCCTTATATTTGTGCTGCAAGTGCTTTCTCTAAAGAATTAGCATATAGAGAAGAAAATCAGAGAAGTTAGTTAACTGTCCTTCTGAAAGGGTTTTTTTCTTATCTTTTTAATGTGCTGTAAAGATTGTCCCCATTGAAGTGATTTGACTGCTGAAAGGTTCTTGAAAAGGTTTGGAGTGGAGCTTAATGAAAGAGCAAGAGGACAAGGGAAAGCAAGGTAGGGCAGGAAAGATTTAGGGGCTTGGATGTCCTTTGCTTTAAGGACAGAGTAGCAGGGCATGTTCAGCACAGGTCATAGCAAGGCAGGTGGGATAGTAAGCTTAAGCTGTAAGGAGAGCTGATCACCTAAACTTTCCTGAATTTAGTCGCTTGTTTCTTTCTGAAGATCAAGATGGGAACCAGCTGAGCTGCGTGTGAGCTGAGTGTATTATGTGACCATATTATTTGAGGTCTGAGTCCCAGGGTAAAGAGCATTTGTGTCCTGCAACAGACTTTCATATTCATAGCCTGTATGGATGTTTAAGCATTTGAGTATATCCCGTTAATCAGCCCATAGATGCACAATGTTTATCCTTTAATTTTTAGTAAAGGATTCTGAATACAATATTGTTCCTTTTGAAAATGAGCCTGAAAGAGAAAATAATCTTGAGGAATAAATCCGAGTTAATGCTACAGTTAATGCCTGCAATCCTGAAGGCTCGTGAGAACAGTTCAGTTTGTTGTGGTAACACTGGCTGTGTGGGTTGGAACTTGGCAAACAAAGGCATGGGGCACAATAAACATAAATAAGATGGGGGTAAATGAGCACCCTGGGACAAGGAAGATCACCAGGAGAATGAAAGCTAATGCTCTCCCCCCATTAGAACAGTAAACTGATGAGTTTTGCAATTACAGACTTAATTCCATTTAAAATGAAAGTGAAATGAAGCATATGTTGAGGGAGGATGAATGCATGATTGAGAAACATGAAAAGCATACTGCAGTAGGGAGGGAAGAAACATAGTTGTTAGATTGGTACAGAAAATGATACTGCTCATAACTGAGATTAGACTTCCTATCATTGGCAGCAGATAAAAAGGTGACCAAACTTAATCCCAAGTACAGAAGTTGAGTGGGTTGTGCACTTTGGTGTTTCCTGTGCTAGATCTTGCTGTTGTCCACCAGTGGGGATGTCTGCAGTGCTGTGAACTCATGCTGAAATCAGTAGCGCTTCCGCTAACAGTATGTCCTGCTGGGGTCAAAGGTGGTAGGGCCTGTTTGTCTTAGTAAGATTTACACCAGGAAAATCAAAAGGAAAGACCCAAGTTAGGCAATGGGCAGACATTGGTATCGCCTCTCTCTGTGGCAAGGCATCTGTGCAAGGTCTTGAGAGGCTGCCTGAATGGACAAACTGGCTTCTGGCCACAGGCTGCTTAGCCTGAGCACAGAGAGTTGACATTAGAACATGAGGGAAGATGAGGAAACAGTCATTTCAGCTTAAGCAGCTGAAATGCCGGCCTGCGTATCATAGATGGTTATGTTTTTCTGTATGTGGAGAAATCCTGTGTTGTTTGATCCATTTTGAGCCTTTACATGACAACTGGGGGCATGTTGGAGGACTTACCAACTCGGCTGTTTTAGTCAGGTGAAGTTACCTGTTCTCTCCAAGGAGTTCTCATGCATCACTATTTACATAGTCTGAATTTGCCCAAGGATAAATTTTAATTGAATTATAACTGATTGTTTAGAATTTGGCAGATGAAACTTTATTTTAAAAAATCTTTTATTCAGAACCTGTATCCTTTGGGCTCCTATTCCTGATTTTTCTGTTTGGAGGGAATTAAGGCTGTAAGATTTGGAAAAGTCATTGAAATTGAAAAGCATTAGTAGCATATCCAGTGGTACTTCAAAAGTGGCTTTTGAACTTTCACTGGTTTGCACTGATATTGTGGGGTTTTTTTAATCTCTCTCTCGAAAGTATTTCCTGAATGGAGGGAGAGGGAAAAAAAAAAGTGACCTAGAAGGTCTTAAATAATTTATATGGGATTTTTTTCTACTACTTCATTCTGTGCCACTGCTTTTCCCTTTCTCACTGTCTACACACTTATTCAGCTGTTGTTTAGTATTTGGCATTTATGTGCACGATAATTTTTTCTAGATACAAAGTATATCATCTGTGTAGCTCTGTGAAGCCTCCTTTCACAGATTGCTTTCACATTCAGTTATTAACTCTATTATCAAGAATGTAAGTTGGATGCCCCCTTAAATGTAATGGCAGTAAATAAAAACGCTGTTTTCAAGTGATGCTCTAACACGAGAGGCAGGTATGTTATTGATAATTTCCATAGCATCTAAGCCAAAATGGAGAGCAGCCCAGGTATCACTCTGCACACCCAACAAGAGGGCAAAAGAATGAAGGGAGAAGCGAATGTATGAAGTGCTTCAGAGAATTCCAGTTATGGCAAAGGTATGACTTTTTTTTTCTTTTTCAAAATGATTTGTGTTCTTGGTGACGCACGATAGACTAAAACTGCTATTCAGAAGACGCAGTACCTTAACCAAAGACTTACTTTAGGGGTCAGTACGAACTTTTGCCACGTGTAAGACTTTCTTGGGGGCCAGACTACTAGAATTGCTGTAGAAGCTGTTTGTGTTTTGGTAGAATGAGGTATGAATGGAGCTTGGGGCTCTGTAAACCACTTGCTCATGGCAAACCTTGTTTCACTGGATTCCTTGCTTCAACAAATTCAGTTTGAATTTTGATAGCTGATATTTTCTAATCAGCCTCTCAGCAAATGCCCTTTATACTAGAAGGGCCTCCAGGGTATTCCTCTACTCTGTATTAACCTTTCCTTGATTAGAAATATGCTTACAGCAGAATAGTAGTTTAAAAAAGTACATCCAAGCCCATGTTTATTTCATGAAAGAACTGGAAATAATCCAGTGGCTGATAATTCATCCCTAAGAAAAACATGATGAGGAAGTTCTAACAGAAGCATTTGTGTTTTCCCCTATATTTCTCTCATCTCTATAATCTTTGTTTTATACCCAAAAAGGAGGTATCCGAGAAGAGAAATAGATTACTTGTCTTTATAGTTCAGGAACCTTGAACTCTGAGGCGTTTTTTTGCCCCTTGCTTTAAACATTGCAAAGCTTAAGTAATCCCAGTGCATCCAATCTACGGAATATGCAGAAGGTCAGAAAATGCAGCAGCCGTGGGCAGATGTGCCAGTAGGAACATGAAATGACCGTGGTCTTGCTGCCTTTGTAGCCCTGGAGAAACACAGCAGTATTTATCCTTCTTATTCAAGTGAAGGCCTCACTGAAGGCCTTATCTTCAGTATTGCAAGGCCTCACTGAAGGGCCTCGCTAGGCGTTTCCCTCATGGGAGGAAAGGCTTCCCGACAGCTGCGGCCTTTTGGGAGGACAGAAACTTGCGGGCAGACTTCCTTCTTCACAGTCACTGCTACGCCTTCCCAATGGAGTTAAGACAGCGCCAACAATTTCCCCAGGCTGCTGAAGGATACTGGTGTTTCACTGCCTTTCTGTATAAAAGATAACCGTATTTCACAAGATGTACCCAGGAAAAAAGAAATGGGCGTTGAGCCGGGGTAGCGGTTAGCAAGGCGTGCGCAGCACCCCTGCGTCGTTCTCTGCTCCTTAGCAGTGCTGTGTGGAGGGGAATCACGGCTCAAGGGAGCGTAACCGAGTGCGGAGCAGAAGCTTCCGGCATGTCCGGAGGCCGCCCTTCCTGAGAAGCCTCTGTGAGGCGCCGCTGCTTGAACCACGTGAGAAAGGGGGGTTTTACCCCTGGAGGATGTGGAAAACAGCAAGGCGATTGCGCACAGTGTGATAGAAAGAGAGGGATACGGTGTACAAGCTTGAATTTAAAACCCTGTAATGTCTAGCTCAAGTTCTTAAAAAAAAAAAAAAAAAAATCTGATTTGTGATGTTTTGAAGAATGAGATCTTCTTGGAATAAGGACTTTCTTGCTTTCCATATGGCGAATTAAGAGGACAAACACTGGAAGTTTTGATCAGCAAAGCCATGACCAAATGTCTGTGCCAGAAAATGTTAGGCCTGGAAACGTGCCCAGAGCTGCCATAGCACCTCTGGGATAAGGAATCCTGTCCGTGAGGAACAAGGAGGCACGGAGCTGATTCCTGTGCCCTGTATGTGAGAGCGCCTAGGAAGCCGGCGGTGCCTCGGGGGAGACTGAGAGTCCAGCAGTGATATAGAGGCTGCTAAGGTGCTTCTATAGAGGCAGCAGGAACGGCTGGGCCAGGTCCCCAGCACTCAGTGTGTCCTCCCCTACAGACCTCTGACTCCTCTACAAAAGAGCTACTCCATCCTCAGCCACAGCGACTGGGTAACTTAGGTTTGGAACTGGGGTCTGATTTCATGAAATCTAAAGGAAATTTATCTGAACACTGTAATGTCAATCTCTTCAATGGCTACAAATATTCTCCATTGGCCAGTCTTCTGTGTAGACCAAAAAACATTTCAAAAAAAGAGAGGAAAGCAAAGAGAACAGGCACGAGATCTGCATCTCATAGCAGAGATTTGAAATTGGTCAGTACCTCAACACCTTGATCTCAGGCCCTTAGATTTAGTAGGTTATATGAGAAATAGGGCTTTGGAGATTACAGCAGTAACACCCTGCAAAAGGTTTTCAGCTGTGGAGGCTGCCATCCCCCAGCAGGCAAAACCTGTGAGGAAAGAAGTGTTTCTTGGATTGGTCAAACAAAACCAAAGTGAAGTTTTTGTAAACTGACTTGCGAGCATTGAAAGCAATCCACATTTCTCATTATGTATAAAGTTACTTCACTTTGCCTCACATTAAGCATACTCTGCGGCAAGTCCAAACACCAGGTGTGCTAAATGGCTAATCGATCTCACCAAAGCAGTCTTGCTAAATTACTAAAAACTGCTAAATTACTCGGTGTGTTCAACACTGCTGCGTGGCAAGCAGCGCACCATTCTGCTCAGATGCCTTGCAATGCATTGCCACACATCTGCTGGTAATGTCTAATCTGCTTCTAGAATTTGGTTATCTGCCACCATCTACCAGCAACCCCTGTCCCTGTGATTCTTCTTGATTAGTTCCTCCATATCCACATCCCAGTCCTGATTTCCCAGAGTCTTGAGACCCGCAGAGGAAGGACTGGTAAGAGTGGCTGTCCTTACAGTGCTTACATGTAATCAGGCACAGATTAGGATCACAGAGTGGTTGAAGATGGAAGGGACCTCTAGAAATCATCTAGTCTAACAATGTCTAAAACCACCCAGTGATCGAGAATAAAAACGGAAGGTGCAACTAAAGAAGATATCACATTACTGCTGTCTTTCATAGGATAAAAGTTGGCAAGGTCCGTCACTGTTTTCCGACTGATCTCTAGCAACAGCTGACTTACACCACCTTTGGATGACCTGATACATGAAGAACTATCTTCTGTCATGTCTAACACGTCAGGCGTTGTATGATCAGAACTACAGGCTACCCTGCAACCGCAGTGACAGATCACACATAGGAGTTTCTTGCTCCTGCTCGTAACCTGTTAGTGCCGAAGGTCATTCTAGTAGCTGCCAAGAGTCCAGTCCCAGATACAGATATGGAAGAGGCTGTGGTTGTGCATGCAGAAGTATCCACACAGAAGGACTCGAAATAAAACTCAGCACTTCCCACCCCTGTGTATGATGGATTCACAGCCAGCCGAAGCTGGAAATGCCATCTGGATGCAAATACCACACTGATACTTAGTGATTCCAGTAATGTGGGTCACTGTTGTCTGCTCTGACAGGTATTTCCTTTCCAGAGCTACCCTGCATTTGGCAGCAGTTGTTGTCACAGCCAAGAAGTGTCCAAAGATGAAATAAGACGGATGGAAGTGACACTGTTTACTCTTCTCTATCCCCTGTTTTGAGACTGAAGCATCTAGGCATCATTCCTGCTTATGTATACACCCATCTTCTGCTTTTAAATTGAAATAGCACTTTATGGACAGCTAAAAATCATCACTTGATAGCGAAACATTTTGAATGAGTTTGTAGGAATATATACTTAGTTTGTGACCAAGTTTCTAATGTCTTACATGATTTGTCATTTACTTTCATTCATTAGTGCAGAATAATTTTTACCTGTCCCTTCCCCCCCAAAAAAAAGGCAAAAAGTGTTCTATCCTCAGTTTTAATCATATTTAATGTTGTTCACTGTAGTTCTTAGGACAATCACTTAAGGAAGAATCTAATCATCCTATAAAAAAAAAAGTAGAGAAAACTGAATATTGCATTAATAGATTTCATCATTTTGGATGTTCTTAGTGGAAAAATCCAACTATTAAGATTTTCAGGTGCTATTCACCGAGGTGCTGAACTGCAATGCATATCCACCCAATAGCCTCCCCACCTTAAATTTCAGGCTTGACTTTGCATGCAAGACACAAGGCTTACAGCAAGAGATGTTTTAGATAAATAGTGTTATGTTGCTTGTGTATACAGTGCTCCTTTACAGAGGTTTGTTTAGTGCCTTTTGGGCGGATTATAAACTAAGAAACAAACAAACAAAAAACCACCTTAACCACAAACAGCATGAGGCTTAAAAACTCACCTTATTTGTCCCCAAACTTGCAAGACTGTAAGCACATACCTTTACGTCTAGAGGTTAGTCAAGGGCAGCAGGTGTGGGCGTGGGGAATATACAGTGCTTTACGAGGCAAAGTAAGGGAATTAAACTATAACCTGAGAAGTTTAACTTGCTTTAAAAAAAAAAAAAAAGCTATAGTTGAAGTTTTACCTATATATCGTGTTGCTGTTTTGCAATGAAGGTTAATCAAAAGACTATATGCTGAGTGTAACTGACTTTTTTTTCTATATGCTTCGTTTCCCTTTGAATAATAACATCTCTTCTACATACTTTATTTATTGCTTTAGGTATTCTGAACGCCAGACCTTGTGCAGTAAGCCCAGCCTAGGGCTGCTGGCTTAGCCCATACTCGCCAGTCTTCAGGTAGTCACGAATCTGTAACTTGAAAACTGCTTTTGGTGAAGAACGGCTCACAAAGATATTAAAAAGCACAGCAGTACATAGGCAAAACATGCAGTGGCAAATGCCTGCCCGTCCCCAAGCCATTTGGGTTGGAAATGAGTTTGCTCCAGGCTGTATTTGGGGAGGACAGAGGAAAGCACAAGGAAGCGATTCATCTCTGCGCAGCTGCAGGTGGCAATGGTTCCTTCAAGGCTGGAGGAACCTGCAATTTTCATCTTTTGGACTGTGGCATTTGTCCAGTTGCACAATTGTGCTATAAAACTTGTACTGCCTTAAAATGGAAGAAAAGCAATTCTGCCTACAGGATAGAAGCAGCTGCCATCTCCGAGGTTAGCAGTGCGCGTTCCGCATGGAAGTCCCCAGCCCGTCCTGGCTGGCTTCCCTCCACCAGCGGGAGCAGCGCTCGCAGCAGGGGAACTGGGACTTGTAAGGGTGGCTTTGGTGGTCACGGGGTTTGGGATGGTTTGTGGAGCACGAGGAGCACCCGCAGCACAGGCCTCTGCCGCCTCAGAGAAGCAAGGCCTTAAAAACTAAGCCAAGTGCACATAAGGCAAAAGTTGTTTATTAATTACTTCATCTGCAGAAGATGGAGTAGGTGGGTTTGTAGCAATGCTCTTGTGCTTTACGGTGGTCTCTGCAGTCTCAGGATCCTGTCCCCTGCTCTCCGCTCCTGCAGCCTGTGGTAGTTCGAGCTCTATTACCAGGCCCCTGCTCTGGGAGAGGACTGAAACCAGCCTACAGAGGCGGGCGGCTTTCGCATCCTCCCTGCCCACAGGCCCTGGCTGAACCCAGGCCAGGAGCCCCATCTGCACCCGCTTGCCTGCATTTTCCTTGGGGGTTTTATTTACAACTACAACAAGCTGCCAGATTTGCCAGGAGGGCCAACCTCGAACTTGATGTTTTGTGTTTGTTCTATTATTTAAAAATAGCTGCAGTGATTCAAGCTCCTCTTCTGAAGAAGATTAATAACAAGTCTAACTCAGTTCATAGTGAAGACCTATGTGTATGTGTAAATATATATTATCTGTATTTGTGTGAGTGCATATGTATACACTTAATTAGTGTGTTTGTGTGTGGGACATGCACACATAGCTAGGCATATGGAAGGCTGTGAAAATGGTTTGGGATTTGGAGTCCTTTTCTTGTGAATAATCAATGCCAAAGGGAACGGAGTCTTCCAAGCCCAATGGCCTGTTTACACGTAACACCCTTAACCCGGTCCAGGGGTGGAGACTTCATTTTACAGCTTGCCAGCAAATGCAGCAAAATGGATAGCAGGCTATATATGCCTTCCTATAGTTGCTGAAAACAAATTGATTTGATGTTCAATAAATAAAGAAAACAGTAGTGATCCCTGGGAGCAAGGGATGCAAATTCATCCAGCCCTTGGC
>JAVCKT010028045.1:0-14967 GCA_032273925.1 Rhynchotus rufescens | reverse complement strand
AGTATTGCGACCTGTGTGGCTCTCTGGAGCGAGAGTTAATGAATGCCTGTTTGCAAACCCCTTCAACCCACGGGTGCAAGGTGCTGTACAGTCTCGCATTAAACGCAAAGCCTCCTCTTCGTGCCTTTAAGCGCTGCTTCGAGCTTGTCTCGTCTCTGCGTGGTGGGCCGGGGAAGCCGGCTCCCGCCGGGGACGCGGGGCTGGCGTTTCAGCGCCGCGCCGCTCGGCTCGGCCGCGCGCGCTGGGAAGGGCCAGCGGGCCGCAGCTCCCGCGGGACACGGCGCTCGCCGGGCAGCCGGCTCCACGCTGCCGAGCTCCAGCGCAGGAGTGGAGAGCAGCTTCAGATCCCCTCTTACCCGCTGGAGGGACCTGCCTGGGAGGGGGGACTCTCGGGGGACCCCGTGTCATTATTGGCAGGGAAAGGCGCTGATTATCAGCAGCAGGGTAGCGGCAAGGGGCTGATTATCTGTCCTGCCGTCAGCACAAATAACCCGCGGGCCCCGAGCGGGGCTCCGCCTTTGGTAATGGCTCCACGTAATCCCGGCCCAACGGCTTAAAAAGCGAGCAGAAGAGAAAAACAGCTGGACTGACTCTGACCCTAACCCATGTTGCCTTTTCTCCCCTCGCTAGAAGAGAAATATGTCACTATCCAGCCGTACGCCAGCCAGGGGAAGGATGAGATTGGGTTCGAGAAAGGGGTCACCGTGGAGGTCATCCAAAAGAACCTGGAAGGATGGTGGTACATAAGGTAAAAGCGCCGTGCGGCCGGGCTGCTGCGGAGCCCGTCACTGTGACGTGGTTCTGATAATTCGCTTCATGTTCACGTTTAAAATTCACTTTGTGTTCACGTTTAACTTGCGTTTCCTTGCCCAGCTGCAGAATTATCCATAAGGCATCTCGAAGAAATGTAAAGAAAAGGCTGAGACAATATGATGGCGATTGAAGTAGCCTTGCAGCATCTGCAAAAGCTGTGGGCTGTTGCAGTGGGGAAATGCCTTAACTTGGAGGTTTTCCTTCCTTCAAGTTAAAAGCCCACATTTCAGTTGAGAACGGCGGGTCCTAACAAGGATTTCTATTGTGCATAACTTCAAAGTGTTTCCAGCATAAGAGTTTGTTTCTATAACACATTTGAATCTATTTATAGCGATGCTGAGAGGCTGGTTGTGGTCTGCTGAGCTGTGTGGGGCAGGTGGTGCTATTTTCAGGGATAAAAGATCAATTTGCTGCCTATAGCCTTTCTTTTCCAAACCTATTGATGGCCTCAACTAACTTGTTTCAATCTTGCACATGCAGCTCAGACATCCAGGTGTGTCCAGAGAATGTATTCCCAGGGCAGGTGAAATTACTGCATATGTAACTTATTAGTTTATCAGTTAGTTATTAGCTCCAGTCAGATGAGACATGTGAGTCAATTCTACTTTTTTAAATGCTTTTGGGAAAGCTTAGGTGTGTCCCAGGTAAGGCATCATGACACTGATAACACGAGGTGTCAGGATGAGCTGCTGAACAATTCTCTGTTCAGATTCTCACATTGTTTCTAAGTTTTAGTGCCTCTGCCGTGACTCCCCTTGCTTTGTCGCACGCATCACTTGCATGCCTGGGACTGCTGTGCTGGGTCATCTCACTTCTCTTCAAGGAGGATGTGATACAGCACCTTAGAAAGAACATTTATTTTTTGCAGGCAGTCTAAAATATCTCATCTAGTTGCCTTTTTTCCACCAAGAATGTCTTTATAGTGGTGATTTCCCCCTTTCCCTCCCTAACTTGCTTTTGTTTGAGCCTTGCCTGATTTATCAGCTATGAATGAAGGCTATGAAAGTGCTGACTGTAGCAATGTTGTTGTTTTTCTTGATGTCTTGTACTTAAAAATATGTGTTCTGTTGGATTTTTTTTTGTTGTTTTCCTTTTTTTCTAGTGCTCCCTTAAGGGGAGGAGGTTAATAGTAGAGCCAGGAAGGCTCTACTCCAGATAGGAGGAGCTCAAAATGCCTGGGTTTGGTCAGGTCACATTTTTTTCTCCTTTAATCATTCACAGAAGTTAAATCCAAAGCTGCAGGCAGAAGAACTAAGAGTGCATAAGCTTTGAGGGGAGAACGGCCTTGAGTTTACTCTGAAATTCCCTTCCTTCTGAAATACAGCCTTAATTCTGCTTTAGGTTCCCCCTCATCATACTAACAGCTTATGGTAGCATAAGCAGATGTTTTTCCCCCTCCACTTTTTTTTTCTGCACACATTCCTTTTGGCCAACCCAAAGTGCTCATTTTTCTAAGAATAGCAAGCATGTGCATGTGAAGCTTTATAGCAGCAGCAGCAGCTCGTTCTGGCGTTGGGCATCACTTGCTGCAGCAGCTTAATTGCTCCTCCACGCAAGTCACCACGGAGGACGTGGGAGGCCACAGGTTCCACGGGGAGGTCGGCGAGGGAGGCAGGAGCCCAAGGCGCCCTTGGGGCCGTCGCATTGAGCTGGGCAGCTCTGGGTTTTGCTGTGAGCAGGGTCAGACCTCACTGGGTGCTCTGGGCATCAGCTGTGTGCAGGAAAAGCCTCTGCTGCTCTGGGGCAGCGCCTTGCAAGCTTGCTAGAGGATTAATGTGCTTGCAGAAGTACCTTTTTCTGCAGGTAATACCACTAAAATCCGTGGCAGGGTGATCCCTCCCCTGTGGCAGGGTGATCCCTCCCCAAGAAGCTGGTCCTTCACAGCCCATATAGTTGATCTCAAGCTTTTCATACAGTTTATTACGCATCCATTGCTACGAGTGCTGCTAGGTGCTGCGCAGAAGCTGGTTTCTCTGCCTTGGCAAGATGTCTTTCAGTATTCAGTGCCTTAGGAGGAGCAGCACCCAGCCCTGCAGCGAGAGCAGGAGAGGCTGCAGCGAATCCTGCTGCTGCGGTGCCCGTTGCGCCGGACAGACCCGCACCCCGCTCTGGAAATAAAAACAAAGCCAGTTGCTCGAGATGGAATCCACCTTAAAGGCATTAGCCTGTTCCACCTTAAGCATGTAATTTCCCCAAATTCCTGGCCATGTGCTGATCCTCATTTCCTGTCCTTCTTTTTCTTTTTTTCTTCTTTTTTTCTTCTCCTCCCCCCTCCCACCTCCCCATTTGCTTCCCTCTGGAGCGATTCCAGTGCTCTGGAGCTGGAAAGCAGATGTGACTCTCATACTCAGACTCACAGAGGCACTTTTGACTTTTTTTCTAAACATTCCTATGGTTTGAATCCATTTTTTCCTTCATGTAATATTAACAGGGAGGGTTTTGGAATCAGCGGTGGAGCCAAATCATTGCACTAAACTCCATAATACTCCAAGCCCATTGTAGTGGAAGCTACAGTTCATATCAGTGCCCCTCTCTTTTGCTCTGTGCACGGTATGTTTTTTTTAAGAAGCATTTGGACTTCAAGGCTACCTTCTAGGATCCTTGTTACTGCTTTGAGTTAGTGGATCTATGCACTTGCCTGTGGGTTCACCATGCACTTAACCAACTGCTATGGCCATTCATTATTTGCATCTTCCTTTGCATCAGTTTCTGTCACTGGAGGTCATCTCATGGTGCCTGGCCAGCCTTGCAGGCAAGGGGAGGACTAATGTGTTAATGGGACTTGTTATTTGCCCGCTGCTTCTTTTTGTGATTTGTCACCAGCCTGAGCCCATGTGGTGGATGCAGCTGAGGTGGTGTTGGCTGAACTGCAACGAGGAGGGAGCTGGGATAAGGTTTGCAGTATCTACTGTAGCTTGTGAAGGTGTCACAGAATGTTCAAGGTTGGAAAGGACCTCTAGAGATCGTCTAGTCCAACCTTCCTGTTCAAGCAGGGACACTCAGAGCATGGGGCACAGGGTGGTGTCCAGGCAGGTTTGAAGACCTCCAGAGAAGGAGACTCCACAGCTTCCCTGGGCAGCCTGTGCCAGGGCTTTGTCACCCTCACAGTGAACAAGTTCCTCCTCACAGGCAGGTGGAACTGTCTGTGTCTCAGCTTACGCCCATTTGTTTCAACTTATACCCAGAGACTGTCCATGGGTAGAGAACTGCCCCTTCCACCCGCCCAATCCCGCTGGCTACAGGGAAAGGGGTTGACCCCCATGGATCCCCATCTTCTCAATTAGGCTGATCAAAAAAAATCACTGGATTTTGGAAAAAAATCAAGCTGGAAAAAAAAAATCAAACCAAGCAACAACGCAAATCAGGCTGAGACAAGTTAAAATGTTCAACTTGATTATGCAACGGTAACAGTCGGCAGATCTTTCCTACTCATTTCTATGCCCAGACTTTGCTGAAATTGTGTTTGCCAAGAGGTGCCACACCAAAGCCGTGGATAGTCCTGCAGTGCTGGGAGAAAATCTCATCCTCTCAGTCCTGTGAGAACAAAAAGGAAAAAAAAAAATCCAACAACAAAAAACCAAATTTCATGCAGTGTTTTGCAGCACAGAGGAGCAGCTACGAGGCAAGAATAGATCTTGTTTTTCCTTTATAGTGGCAGAGTTCCTGCAAGTCACAGAACCACTCGGCTTCTATATTTAAGACTGCTAAATTTGACTAGTTCCTGCAGAACCAGTGTCTCTCACTGAATATTTTAAATAACTTGTGAGGCAAAACCTTGCATGAAACAAAAATAAAAAAGCAAGTTCTCATCCTGAAATTTGTATTACCTATCTCCATTCCCCCATATTATAACTAGGATAAGTATATAATATGCATGTTCCCTTCTGCATATGTTATCTGGTGTATGTATATACCTGGTAGCCCAAATACAAGTATTGCAACTACAAAGCAAGGGAGAAAAACCACTAGCATAAAACAGTGGAATTCATTCAGAAAGTTGTTTTAGCTGAGATTAAAAAGAAAAAAGTTGAAAATGGCTTTCTGCATTCATATTTATGCCCTGAGGAAGCAGCTAGAGCACCTGGCATTTTCCATGGATGTTTAACAGCAACTGCTTGCTGCTTAGCATCTTTGAAAAAGAGATTCAAAACTTAGCCACTAGATTTTTAGGTTTTTAAGAACTATTATAATCATCTGATCTGCTTTATTGCACAAGCCACAGAATTTCCCCTCACCAAGACCTCCATCATGACTAATAACCTCCTGAAGTTGACAACTTTGTGAACATCATTTCCCCTGTTCCTCTGCCTCATTTCCACGGTAATGCTTTCAAAGCTGAATCTCCAAACACACATTTGTGTGACATGAATGACCCCAAATTTGCAGGCACACCAGGACAGTGGTGCCAGCAGCAGCAGAGGCAGTAGACACTTGTGTGGAAGGGAGCCAAGGAGAACATGGACCCAGGCAAAGGCTGCTGTGAAGTTGGAGATCTGCTCTTCAGAAGCTCTGCCCTTTAGGCTTAACCTGCTGCGGGTAACTGCAGAAGAGTTCAACTGAAAGGAAAGGAAATCCCATACATAGGCTTTAAAAAATGAGCCAACAAACCCCATAAACCAAGGGGCCAAACCAGTGACCAGCCAGGTGTATGTAACCTTAGCATAAAGAGATGCTTTCAGCAAGGAGATTAAGCACCTGAACTACTTGCAGACCTGTCATTTCTCAGTCATTCATCTTATTCTGGAACTAGTACCCATAGAAATGCTTCTCCTAATGCTTCCAGTGTTAAGATTAACAGAGCAAATATACAAACAGGAGTTTATTTTTATAGCCTTTACTTGTGAAATTAGCTTGTATAGTGGTTATTCTTACACCCATTTATTCCTAGTGTAAGGCACAGCTTTTGAAATGGGTGAAATAACATAAAATAAACAGTGAAGCAGCCAGGTCTCCTTGATTGTCCAGAGAAGGCAGCAGAAAGGCTGGTCTACAGCCGCAGAAAAATAGACTGAAATCATAGGAAACTGTGTGTGCTCTTGCATACCAAGAAGTGTGATGAGGTCAATTAGAGAACTGCAGCTCCAAGCACCATTAGTGCCTTCTCATCCACGTCCCAAATGCAGGTTCTTCAGCTCAGTGGCTTCCACAGCCAGGTGCAGAAAGCAGAGCATGAGCTCAGACCACCTCTGTTTACCTGCTGCATGTTTATCTTATGGCAGGGTACATCAGAAAGTGATGAAATAAATGCAAGGTTCTGCAGTAAATCAACCTCCCTGTTTTAATTAAGGACATCACTGCTCACGCTCAGCCTCATCTCCACACTCTCCTCGAAGCGACAGCATATTTTACATAGGCATTTTTCCCCCCAAGAAAGATAGCAAATACCTCCTTTTCTCCTCCCTGAGGACAGTAGGTTCTAAGGTCATGGGACTAAGGATTTGAAAGTGCCTGAGGAGTCACCAGTATCAAATTGCTGCATGCCGCCAAAATCTCTCCGTTTCCACTGAAAGGTGAGATTCATAGCCAGACTCCTTTGAAATTCAGGGAACACTGAATGCAAATATGGCAATTTGGTTATTTCTCTAAAAGCTCAAGAAATGGTAGTTTCTCACAGCACAGAAGCATAAAGAACTGCTGAAGATAAACGAATAAATGAATAAAGCAAGACTTTCAACACTCAGTATCTCCCTCTCCCCTACTAACAGCCCCTCAAACTTTTGTGGGGGAAAGCAAACCAAATCCACAAGCACTCTGACATTTGCCCCATGCCTGTTGAGGTAGGACAACCCACCAAGCACCAGCGTGGGCCACGTTCCCTGCGTTCAGACCCTGAGGACAATTTTGAAAAAGGAAAATGTTTCCTGTCTGCAATCAGCTTTGCCTTCTAATACAAGGTAGGTCACGTAACTCAAGCATGTTGTTCATCTCAAAATACAATAATAAATGGTCTGAAGAGACAACCTTGACCTTATGATTCCTCCTGGTGTATATATAGCAGAACTGAAAACACAATCCACATACTACTACCCATACAATCTGGAAAATAAATGCTCATTATTAGAAACAGAAACAGCAAAGTCTTACAGCACAAGTTGGGATACCTTCCTGAGTACTTGGATTCCTTAATATAACCATCAATCTCATACTCCCTCTGTTTGACACAAAAATAGATATCACATACTGAAAGAATAATTTAAAGGATGTAATAGATTAAGATGCAAATTGTGTTAATATCAAAGAGCTGCTCCTATTTTAAGTCCTTGGGAGAGGCTCCTTTGCAGCAGCTGCAGACATCACACGAGCAGCTACAGACGCTGAGGATCATCATTCTACATCAGTGATCACTACACCAGGATGGCAGCCACACAAGTAAGATCTCTAAGGCAAATCCCTTCACAAACTGTGCCCCAAAGAAACGCACAACTCCGCAGTAAATCAGCTGCTTTGTTTGGCTCTAAATTTGTATTTATTTAGTTGCTGTTCCTGGGTGTGTTCCTCATTGTTTTATGGTTCATCATCGCAGCCTGAGCGTGTTACAGCAAGGCTCGCTGTGCCACAGGCTATTGCTGAGCGAGCCCCGGCAAACACACCAAGTTCTTCCAAAAACCACAAACCGCCCTGACCAAATCAATAAAGACTCAGCACGTCATTTTTAAAAAAAAAAAAAATTAGAAATTTAAATTCACACTCACTATCAGCTACAATAGGCAACCCTACCTATGGAACAGGAAGCAAACTTTCTACTAGCCTTTCTTTTAAACCTTAACTTGATAATATTATTGCAACCAAAACTTGGCTACAAATAGACACATCTGAGCAGTATCCAAGAGAGCCCTGCAGAACAGCAGTTCTATGCACAGCTGATTTTCCATGCACAGGTAGGGACTGCACACGGGTTGACAGAACAGGGTCTTCGTAACCAGTGTCAGGAGCACCAGAAAAGCAGATCTGCTGAACATACTACGAAAACATCATTACTGACTGAGCCAAAACTTGGCCATAAAAGTAATTTAAAACCCCAGTAAGGGCTCAAGAGCTGCAGACAGAGCAAAGAAACACATTCCCACACACTCACCTTAACTTTCACAATAGGAATCAAGCACCTACTGACCAGCGGGGTGTCTTGGTAGCCTCTTGTTCCTCATACAATACTGAAGTTGGACTTAAAAGTTAAAAAATTCTCCATTTTTCTCCCCTCTTAGAGCTGCAGTTCTTTTTTTTTTTCCTCCTGCCACTTAAGAAAGTTATCATAACAGAAAGGGTATTACACGATAAACTCATCTAGGTCACAGAAAGAAAAAATTTCCATACTAACATAAAGTACAAATGATCTCGCTACAATCAACATGAATTCTATGGACAGCAGCAGTGTGCTCGTCCTCTTGCCCTACTCTTGGCCATCAGCAAGTGAATGAACGATTTTATCAGCGTCGCTCCGTGCTGCCAGGGCTCCCGCACGGCCCAGTTGTGCAACGAGGATCCTTGCACAAAGGACATATTTTCAGATGCACTTAGACATCTGCTTGGAGTAAGGAAGCTCTTGGCTCCAATCAGCAATTTGAGATAAAAGCAAGGCTAAAAAGCTTGTCTCTCTTTGCAAGGTTGGGTACAATCCTTCTGCAGCAGTTGCTTCCCTTACACTTTGGTCTCTTACACTATTAGCTCAGTCTACACAGCATCTTTTCTATCCCACCTTCAGATGATCCTGTCAACTCTGTAAACGACCTGTTTCCACTGCGGGAAGATGCTGGGGCCGGGGGAAAGACAGGTCTTCATTAGCTACTACAGGAACTTTAACAGCCCCGACGACAATTATCCCACTGAACACATGAACACATAGGGCAACATGTATAGTAAGTTCAAATTACACAAAACCCCTTTCGTTCTGGGAAGCAGACCTCCCAGGGAATTAAATGAGGCAACTATCAATCGAAGAAGCAACCTCAGACTGGAAAATGTGCTTCCACCTCCTGCCTCCCTGCATGGTCTATGTGAAAAAAGTTCCTGCCCCGTATTCCCTCTTGGAAGGCGCTTTCAGCAAAGAGGGGGCAACTGTTGCAAGCCCCAAAGGATGGGATGGGATGGGACCTGTCCTGAAGGGCTGTTTCGATCCCCTGTTATCCGTGGGGGCCCAGCCTTGTCGCCTGCACAGGCGATGGAGACCCACAGACCTCACGGGAACTGGCAGCCGCCCCCGTCCCCTTGACAGGACAAGTCACAAGAGGGAAAAAAGCAAACAGCAGCTCTCAAAGTTATCACGAATGTTGACTGCACATTAAAAGAAAGCACATGATGGGGATGCCACTTCTCCATCCCTTGCAAAAAAAAAAAAAGTATACTTTCAATTACTTTAAAATCTCCTGACCTTAATTTTTCCTGGATTTCTCCTATGTTCCCCAGGCTGAGAGGCCACATTTAACAATCCCCATCCAAAGTTATTAGTTGTCCTGCTTTTGCTCGGCAGTGCAACGTCAGCTTTAGCGGCAATTAGTCTCAAATGCCAAACAAAAAACATACTTAAAAATAAATCCTCAAAAAAGCCCAAAAGGCTTTTCCAGCAACGGGCTACGTTTTTAAAAACAGAAAAGTTATTGCGAAATAGCAACCCAAGGCATGGAAAACATCTAAAAAACCTTCCATCAAAAAAGCAGAGTTACTTGAACAATGAATTTTCTTACTACCAAAAAGTGCTATTTTTAAAACACAGTGTCCCTCTACCAAAAAACAACAACAAAAAAGCTGTTCCAATGTCAGGTCCCTCACTATAACCCCATGAAGAGAATCAGCTTTAGGAAAATATTTTTCAGCTTCACTTTGTTTAAATGTGCCCAGTTTTAAAATAGGGCACCCAAAAGCTTCTTTAACTTAAGGCTAATGTCTAAATTCAGTGCAACCTCAGGAGGCCAGTTTTAGAACCTAATGCCCATAAGTAGCAAGTTTTATGGGAATTTTACACATTCCTGCAATACAAATACATGTATTGAATAATGAAATAACAGGAGAGCAGACAAGATGCGACAGAAAGGACCTTCTGCAGAGCCCACAGGACGTTCAGACCCACCAGCCACAATCCCCTAACAACAAATGATGATTTTTAATTCAAAGAGCACTCGCTGCGTGGCACGTCTCCAGCCGCACTGCCCGTGCCTGCTCTGCTACCGTACCCAGCGCCTGCGCCCAGGGAGACGGGTCACCCCACTGCCCAACGCAGCCGAAAACCAGAGCCTGCTCCTTGTTGTCCCATAGGCACCGCTGCAGTGATGGTGATTAACAGACACAGTGCCCAATAGCTGTTTTCCACAGAGAGCAAGCCAATATGCTGCAAACACTCCTAGACAAACGCAGAGCTTTATTCCCCAGAGTAAGAGCCAACTTTTCCTGCAAAATCTTGGGTTTATTCCTATTGTTTCTTGAGGGAAGGACGTGTGAAGTTTTGCATTTGTGTTCAAGATGACACTGTCTGCTGATGGCAAGCAAAGTCCTTATATACAGGAGGTTTCTGAAGTTCCAGCACCCTAATATTCCAGCTGTCCCTTCACACTGATCCTACCCTTGATCTCCTCCAAGCAGACATCTCGGAGCTTTGCCGGAACGATTTAAATGGCACTGCACAACAAGGGAGATCATCAGGTAACAGAGGCAGAATTTAAGGGAGCTGCCCCAAACGCCTGTGACCAGGGACAGAACCAAAGTCTCCAGTGCGATTTCGACCCCATTAGTCACCAACCCTTGGGCAGAGCTCCCAAAGGTGCCGGGATTCCCTTGGGACAGCTCAACCCGCAGACTCAGCCCTGCAAGTCCTGCTGTCTCCTCAGGACCAACTCACCAAGGCGGCAGGAGAAGACAAAGGAGCCGGGCCCAGCGGGCTCCGTGTGCCGAGGCAGGACGAGCTCCAACCTGGAAGCCACTCACTGCACGTTGGCTATGGACCTCCAAGCCTCAGCCACGGTTTCTCCCTGCCTTCTGAGAAGGACTGCGGAGGCCACCCCTCATCCAGGGACAGCGAGAGCCAGGAAATGCCAGGGGGACGAGGGACAAGACTCTGCTTGGGATCTGCTTTCCACAGTCCCACTTCCTTCCTGGGGGATGAGGCTGTAACGTGTGATGCACAGGGATGATGCCAGTTGCTCTGGAGGATGCTCTGAGACACCCAGGACACAACATTTGCCCGCGGAACAGCAAAGCCCAGAGGGATCCGCATCTTGCCAGGACTGCATCCAGCAGCCCTCAGCCTCAGGCAGGTGCAAAGCTCCAACACAACCAACCTCCCCACGCTGGGGAGGGCTGCAGGGCCTTCTTACCACTCCCACAAAGGCACTGGGGGCAACACTGACCCTCCTACCCGAGGAACAGGCACTTTAGCAAGAGGCTGGCGTGCAGGCAAAAACAAACCTTCTTCTCCCCGCCCTAGGGAGCCAACTCTCCGACATCCCAAGAACCATGCTTGCTTTGGAAGCTCTCCAGTCACATCCTTCTGTATACTCTATTGGATATATATTTTATAAGCCTGGGTAGATGTTGCTGTTACCAGCTTATTCCATTAATACTTCATATGAAAATAAACCTCTCCACATTTCAAGAAAACAACTGTTCCCTGGCAACAATGAGTGGAAATGGTTGTCATGGGCATTTTACTTGATTGAAGATGTAAAAGGGAGAGAGGGGACCCTTCACTTTCCCTCTCCGTCTTCAGCAAAACCCACAGCTCAAAAGACAGTTCTCTTCTCAAAAGTAAAAGCTTCAAATATCTGAATTCCCAGAGAGCTGGAAAAGGAGGGAAACAAAACAGCAGCCTAGACCATTGTGACTGCTACAATCAGCTGTTCCACACTGACAAACATGCTGCCCTCCATATCCCAAGGCTATTAAAAAGGCATCTCGGGCTTAAGATACAAGGACTAACCCCACTGGTTTTGGCAACCAACCAGAACATCTTTCTAAGATAAAAGAGAGCGTTACTGTTTATTAAGACCAAAAAATAAGAAATCTCAACTATTTCAAAATAGAAAAATGTGATGTAGAGCTCTAGGAGAGCTTGGGTGCAGAAAGGCTTGAAACAGCTTTGAAGCTGCAAGAAATACGAAGGCTCCAAACTTGGTCCCACACAAGGACGGAGCTGGCAGCGTGTCAGAAGCCAAAGGGCTGCAGCTAATTATTCAGCATTTGCATAGCTTGTGAAGCAAACAGAAATGCATGTCCCCAGCAGAGGCACTTGTGATGATTTCCACTTCACTGCAGGTTTTCAATCTTACATTCTGCGAATTAAGCCCAATAGATTCTTCCTGAAAAACCAGGCCTATGGAGAAGGCCTCTCTTCTCCCTGCCTGGATACAAAGCCACACAACACAGGTTACCCCGCTGGTTAAGGCAGCCCTGACAATTTGCAATTCTAAATGTGCCCCTCCATTAAATTAGGCGAGGGGGACGGGCGAGACTGAACACAACCGTGGTCCCGCTAAGCAAAGGTTAAGCCCTGCAGATTTAAACTGCAGAAAGCAAGTTTATATTCAAGACATCTCCAAGTCTGAAAGATGCTGCTACTCACAATCCTACCATTGCCTCCTGGAGAAAAAAAAAGTGGTAATGTATGAAGACCTCAAGTTTCAAACCTTTGGGTGTAGGCTTAGACTTGCACTGTCTTTGGGAATCTCCTAACCTGGAAAGTTTACCACCTGGTGCATCCCCTGCACTATCTATCTTTTAAGCCAGCTGATTTGATGGATATTATTCACCCGCATGAACTAACGTTGTTGCGCGTTTCAGCTTCCCTGCAGAGAGGTGTAAATTTAACCAGTGTTTCTAACAAACTAATTCCTTTTTACCATGCAAGCTTAGAGGTTCTTTCTTTGTTGCAATAACTGAATAAGTTACTTTTGGACATGGGAAGATGCTTAAGATGCTTACCCTAAGGCCTGTCCTGCTCTGCAGAGGACATAAGTCTCCCAACTAGGTAATAACAAAGCTCGAACTTTCTGCTGGAACTAAAAATCTGAGTCACAGACAAAAAGGTGAAACTTAAGTCACAGAAACATAATGGCTGCCCAGTAACAGCTCTCTGTGAATCTGAATGCAGGAAGTTGCCATAAGAAGGTAAAACAGAAGGATTTCATTAGTCTAGGTAAAGGAACAAAGAGCATCTTTATCTCTCACTGGATGAGGGAAACAAATGATCTAAGTGCTTGCTGAAGACTTGCCTTCTCCTAGCAGGATGATCTTTCCTGCTCTTCCACAACATTTTAGGGAAAAAAAAAATGTCTCTCCATGGAAGTCAGTACATACTGCCTTGTCCATCACTGCTCCATATCTAGAAACCAGTAAGTGAACACCACTTTCTCACTGTTTTTTTTAACTGCAAAGCATATTTCCTTAAATAAATATAATGAAATGCACACAGAAATGTCTGAATTTATGTAAACAGGAACACAAATAAACTGTGTGTATGTTTTTGTTGTACTGCGAGGTATAAGAGCAGGCTTCTCTTGAGACAGCTCACAAAGTTATGTTCCTTAAAGGGTGCAAAGGAGATGAAAACTCAAAGAAACCCCGCTGCTTAACATGGAGAAACAACATTCCTGCTGTCAAATAAACTCTGTCCAGCAGGTAACAGCGGGGCATCCCCTCATGGGAGCAGGGCTGGTGCAAATGAGGAGGATGCTGCCAGGCGGTGGAGGGAGGGGATCCTGCCCCTCTCCTCTGCTCTGGTGGGGCCGCACCTGGAGCTCTGGGGGCAGTTCTGGGCTCCCCAGGACAAGAGCGACGTGGAGCTTCTAGAGAGGGACGTGGACCCTATAGAGGGTCAGTGTAGAGTGACAAAGATGATTAAGGGACTGGAACATCTCTCATATCAGGAAAGACTGAGCGAGTTGGGACTGTTTTCCCTGAGAAGAGAAGGTTGAGAGGGGAACTTACAACATGTGCAAATACTTGAGGGGTGAATGTAGGGAGGAGGGGACCAACCTCTTCTTGGTGGTGGTCAATGACAGGACGAGGGGCAGTGGGTGTAAGAATATAATGGATATAAACACAGGCAGTTCCATCTCCATGAGAGGAGGAACTTCTTCACTGTGATAGTGACAGAGCCCTGGAACAGGCTGCCCTGGGAAGTTGTGGAGTCTCCTTCTCTGGAGATCTTCCAGACTCACCTGGATGCCACCCTGTGCCCCGTGCTCTGGTTGTCCCTGCTGGAGCAGGGGGTTGGACTAGATGATCTCTGGAGGCTCCTTCCAACCTCAACCGTTCTGTGATTCTGTATTTAAATTACATTCCTTCCCAGTTTAGCACAAACCAGCAAACATCCCTAAACTGAACAATACACTATCAATAGAGGTTTCTGATATGTGAACCATAACAAATACCTTGAAACGGATAAGCTAAGCTGAACATTTATCCTAAAAATCCAACTATGATATTACAGATTATCAGTGAAATATCTCTTTCAGAAACGTCAATAATGGCTAAACTATGTCATTTTCTTATCTGCCTTGAAGATTAAATTCCTTTGCCATCCATTACTTATAAGCAGAACACTTAATTTTGGAATAAATCGAAGTATCATACACACTCAACTTTTAAATACAGCCTCTGGACCTATAATTAATACAAGAAACATAGCTACTGTACTATTTCCATATTGTAATTTGTTTTTTAAAACAGCAGAATGCAGTGAGGCAGCATGCAGAGTTGTTTTACATGTCAATTAACACACAGGAAAACATCCAATTTTCTTTATCTGTATAATGAATTTCATAAATAGATCTAATTATAATTCTACTGCCATCAGTTGTTGACAAATCTGTTTAATGTTTATAGAAACAGACTGTGTATACAATATGTCACGCCATAAACACTATTATGAAGAGTGCAAAATTCAATTATGCAAGTTTGACATTTGGAAAGAAAAAGCTGGCATACTTGTTAAACCATTCTCAGAAACTATGTATTTCAATTTTTAATAAAAACTGTCTGAAATTTTTACAGCATACAGTATAGCACAGCCATCCAACAGGTTACTTTAAGGTATTTTCTATTAAAAAGACAGATAAGTATTTTGAAGTTCTATTAGTCTTCTATAGTATAGTATTTACCTAGAAGCTGGGTACTTTGAAACTGACAGCAACTTCAGCTAATAATGTTCTCTTGTTTTTTTTTTCTGTT
>JAVCKT010028044.1:0-13876 GCA_032273925.1 Rhynchotus rufescens | reverse complement strand
TTTTTTTAAGTCCCTTTCACTGCTGACCCAGAAGGGGCTCAAGACCAGGCTCTCCAAGACCAATAAAACTGTTTGCACAGCAAAAGCCTGTCACTGCGCTTGCATTTCAGGCATCAGTCAAATACAGAGTCAGTAACAAAGATTTGAAGTGGAATATCTGGAGAAGTCTGAAGCATTTAACGCTTCAGAGCTGAACTAGAAAGTCCTACAGGGCCGAGTGATTCTTCCCCTCTGCTCCTCTTCAAGCAGGGACCAAGGAGGAAAGGCACCTTTGCAACCACGTAACCCTGTCTAGGGGCGATCCCTATAACTCCAGACAGAAGTTTCCCGCGCGGTGCCGCCCGTCCGCGGGTATCTGCAGAGGGCCAAAGCGGAGCGTGTGGAGCCGGCTCCCTCCCCGGCTCCGGATGGTGCTGAGGGTTGGGAGGTGCACACAAAGCGCCCCGTTACACCAACACGCCGGGCCCCTTCTCCGGACCTCGTGGACCATCGGCCTCAGGACGCAGACCGTCCCCGCACCGTACGGAGCGCGGAACTGGGCGCTGCTCACACGGGAAACGCCGACACAGAGCAGCGATGTACGGAAACCAGCTATGCAGAGAAAACACCTGCAGTGTTAGACCCAATTATTCATGGCCTTTTTCCTCATTTTTCCACATATTTTGTCTTTATCTATCCCTCCCCTGCCAATGTAGCTCCCCCTTGTTTCTTACCCAATTGTTACTAAAATTCCCATTCTTTTGATTCAGTAACAAACAGGAGTCTCAACTCAGGACAGTAGTGGCTTATGCCGACAATAACAGGTCTGTAAAACGCCAGTGTGAAGCTTTAAACCAAATTTATTTATATTTTAAAAAAACACAAAACCAAAAAAAAAAAATTGCACTCTCCAACTAAAATCGACACTACCTCGATGCAAGAACAAATGCACAACATTGTGAATGGGACCAGCCCAGCCCTGACATTATAAAAGGGGAGAAACTGAGTTTGCTCCGGCTGCGCCAGTGGGGACAGCGGCGTCCGGGGGAGCCCTGTGACATCCTGGGGGAGCCTGTGACATCCTGCAGGGATGAGGAGCTCCCGGGGGAGCCCCGGGGACCCCGACGTGGCCCAGCTGAGCGGGAGCGGTGTGAGGAGCCAGGCGTGGGGCCCGTGGAGCAGCAGGGCCCGGGCGTGCTGACAGCAAGGGCAGCCGCAGGACACAGAGGGGCAGAGAGGCAAAAACACTTGGACACCTACGTTCCGACCATCCTAGCGGTGTCCGTGGAGCACACGGGTCCTGGCACCGCTCGGGCACGCAGGCGGCTCGAGGAGGTCGGCTCCTCCGAGCTCGGCGCGTTGGCAAAGCAGCTGGATGCACGGAAACAGCGACAGCTCCGCGACTCTGGGAGAGACCTGCACGAGCCGGCTCTGCTGGGATGCAAAGGTCTCTCCCAGGTGTTCGGGCACTAACTGAAGAACAGCAGGACAAGAGCGAAGCAGTCAAGAGCTGAGGTACATCTCCCTTCTGGGGACGCGGAACAGGGCAAGAGGAAAGGTACTCTTAGGAGCCCAGAGTATCAAATGCTCTGGCTTTCACATTTCTTTGCAATTTTTATAAAACTAGTCCAGTTTTCCAAAGGCGGCCTTTGCTGCCACCTAGAAGTCAATATTGGTTTAGATGCCAGAAGTTCTCCTTCCATTCAAAACAGAATTTAAGACAAAACTTCTTTTGAAAAGCAGAATTTCTGCCTGACTTTTAGACCTGAGAGATCAACCTTGGAAAGCCAAAAAAAAAAAAAAACCAAAAAGACAGCAAACCCAAATAAGCTGTGAAATTCTGCAGGTAAGGAATAACCTAATTTGTGGTGCTTTTTTTCCCCCTCTCCTTGATTTAACAACAAGGGAGAGAAAATAAACCAGGAACTGGAAGGAGCCTGTAGCTCTTGCAATAAATACAAGGAACAGCAGAGCATCAAGACTTGGGACTGCACCAGAAGTGCTTGGGCTTTAGAACTGATAAGAGAGGGTTAAAAACCAGAGGACACAACCATAGGAGACAGTATCATGCATGGAGGACAAGAGCACTTAAAGCACAGCTCAGAAGGCCTCTATCAATGAGGATGTTAATGCACATTCTGCAAAAAAATCCAGGCAACATGCTGTAAAATCTGTCCACTCTACTCAGAGGTGATGCTTCCTCACAAAAAGCAGCCCTTCCACCCCTGCCTTTCCCCTTCCCCTAAGAGTGCACGAATAGGAAATTGCAAAGAGTTCACACTGCACGTTCCACTCCAAGTCCTGGATGAGGGGCCTGTTTATTCTATCAATATTGCACTTATCCACTCATTGGATTTCTTTTTTTTTTTTCCCCTCAAGAATGCAGATTATTTGGGAAGGAAAAAAAAAACACAGAAGAAATTAGTAGGCTACAACACAGGAAAATATGATTTACCAACAGGCTACCTATGAAGACCTAAAATTAAATAGTACTAGTCCTATTCTGTTAATACTAGTAATATGAAAATAATGAATGCTTTATCAAATTCCCTTGTTTTTCATATAAGATAAAAGCAGTAACTTGCTTTTTAACTGAGGAAAGCAATGAATATATATTACAATAAAATATGATTAAGATCTGAAAGTGATGAAAATTATATAATGCCTTCGTCAATACGTTAAAGCATCGTAACGTAAGGAGTCTTTGGGGTGCATTGTCCACAGGGGCCGAAATCATTGAGCTACGCTGGTGCAGATGTGAAATTCAATTTATAGGGATTTAACCCGGAGCCAATTTTGAGCCTTCATTGTGGTGTATTTGCTATTAAGGTACACAGCGATTTAAAAGCTTTTTCAGCTAAGTATCCTGGCTCGTGCCGATCCTGTCTTTTACCTGGAAGCGTCTGGCTGGCCAGATTGGTACATGGGACTATACCCAGGTGTCTCAAGGCAAAAGAGCTAAGATTAATTTATAGGAATTTTGTCCAGCGGGGAGGAGCAGCAGACAAACGCATCACTGCTGCTGGTAGACGGAAGGGGAGACGAGGCAAAAATAGCAATTAAACATCTCAGGCATTATATAAACCTCAATAACGAACTCAGAAGTGCTCATTATCATTAAAGTTGCAGTATACAGCAAAATGCAATTTTCACATTCTCAAATTTGTGATTTGTGGGATCAGATTTGGGGGTTTCTGCGGGCGCAGGCCGGGCAGGGGAGCGGTGGCGGGCGCCGGCAGCCGCCTCTCCCTGCCTCCCAGAGGAGGGCTCCCTCCCGCTTCCCAAGGCTTTTCCGCACGGCTCGGCCTCTGCCAAGGCGGGTGCAAGCATGATTCAGACAAAAGAACAAAAGATGAATTTCAACAGTACTATTGATTTCTGCATTGAGTGTTTACTGAGGTCAATGGTACGTATAAATATCGCTCTCGATCCAGTGTCAGCTCTGACGAATTTCGCACGTAAAGCTTAAGGAGACGTGGTTTGAGAAAGGATCCAAAGCCTTTCCGAGCGCTGCCTGGTCCTCGAGCCGCCCTTCCAGGCGGAGCTGGGCTGGCTAAGCTGCAGGCCGGGCTTTAGGGCTCGCTCCTTGGGCTGGCAGTGGCGCCCACTGCACGCTAGCTGCTCGCTGAGGGGTGGGGGAAATTCAAAATATATTATCCTGATCTTGTAGTTGGGAAAAAAAAAATCACTGAGATATTACAAAAATGTAAGAGAGGAGGGGAAAACAACATTTTTTTAGTCTTCATTTAAAAATACCCTTCTCTGCTGCCCTGTTGCAGGAGCCCCAGGCGCTCAATGCAGAAGGTTTGGGAGCTGCGCTCGCTTTTCCCTGCCTCCCGGAGAGGTGAGCGCAGGGAATGTTTCCCAACAAAAAGACTTGAGCATATTTTAAAATAAGTTAATTCTTAATAAATATGTGCTTGAAGAAAGTGATAATTATATACTGCACCTTTAAGTAATGCACTTGGTTCTCTGCATTGGCTTCCGTTTTGGTTTCTTTTATTGTTAAAGTGCATTAATTCAAAATAATGAACCACTTCCGCATCATTATTGTTAAAATAAATCATAACAACATTAATACGAGTTACTAAGTCACTACTATTAGTACTGCAATCTAGCAGATAACTCTATGTATTGCTCTATTTAATACTGTCCAGCAGAAGAATATAATACTTCTATTTTAATCTCACAACAGCTCCAGCAGTCACTAGCGGCTGCCACCATATTAGTACAACTAAAAATGGGGAGAAGCATGAGAGACAGGGCTGCGACACCTCCAAGACATCCAGAAAGATGTAGCTACCTGGATATATACACACATATCGTATAGCAAGACGTAAGGTACCAAGCGGGCTCCGCGCACTGGGAGAGGGGCCTCCTTTTCCTGCCACTCCAGTCCGAGCGCATCCCAGCGCATCCCGACCGGAGGGCCTCCCTCCCCACCACGAGGCTCCCAGAGCTGCCAGGACCCCAGCACTGGCCATGGCCACTGGGGCCACCTGCGTTTCAGCCCAGCCAAGTGACACCCATCAGCTTGGCCGGCAGGAACTCTCCCGATGTTAGCATAGCAGTCAACAAAAACCCAAACCACCCCCCAAAAAGAGAAATTAAAAAAAAAAAAAAATGAAGACAAGAACAATGTTTAAATTGTATAATTTTTTATTTTTGGCAGAGAAACATCCCTGGTAACACATGGTTTCGTTGTGCCATTTTACTGAACCCCTCGATCCCAGCTACTTAAAGTCTATAAGCTTTGCCTTCCGAGCCAAACTGGTTTGAAGCTCCGGGGAAAGAAAGGGCAACGTGTCCTTTTGTGTAAGCCAGTAGTGAAATGGTCTGCCCCTTCCCCCCTAAACAGATACACAACGCTGCCCATTAGTTACAGGAACCAAACAGCAATCCTAAGCGATTAATAAGGCTATAAGGAAAAACAAAAAAAAACAAACAAAAAACACCCCAAGACCTTCTCAAGTACAGTAGGGATTTAGCCAATGTTGACAGTACAAGAGTTGGCTACCTCAGGAATAACTCGGAATTCCTTTCCCAATGGAAGCCTCTTCCATTTCCCACCACGCTACCCCTGTGTGCCACATTTCAAAGCATGAGTTAAGAAAAGTGGATGAAATGGAACTAGAAGAGGCAGCCTCCTGGTTAAACACATTTTAGACCTAATTGCTTTGATATTAAGTCTCTGAGCCCGAAAAGCTCCGACACACGTTCCAGTACAAACGTACTCTCTTGGATTCAAGCGGGAACAGAAACACACATTTGGCTTCTACTTCAGTTTTAAGTCTCTTCTGGTAAACCAAGACAAAAAAAATAAAATTAAAGTAAACCCAGAATGCACAAAAAAAAGACAAAAAACACAACACAGAAAAACAATTCCCCAAAAATATACAAATTAGGCTGTGCAGACCAAGTTTGATGGCTTTTTTTCCTCCCTCTTTGTAAACACTGATGTTGCAGAAGGTTACGGCTATCTCTAACTAATACTTTTGTGGGCCCTGCCAGCAGTCAGCACGCTTGGATTTGGACCAGATTGCAGGAACGGAATTGACACATTTGACAGCTCTCTTGTCTTCAGTGTCTTAAGGGAGCTTTGTAAATTTTGATATTATGATCCTTTTGAGAAACCTCATTCCGCAAAGAGAATTAATTGAGATCTCCTGGCAGGCGTCAGACCCAGAACTAAACACAGAGCCAATAAAGTGATGAACATGCTTAAGCATGGAGTTTGTGGGTTTGTTTTGTACAAGCACCTGTGGGCATCACTGCCCTTGAACACCTGAAAATCCCAACTCAAAGAGCTAGACAGAGAACGAAAGGAAACAAAAAAGAGAGCCCAAACACCACCTGATTGCCATTTCCGAGGAGCAAGCAGTAACAAAACGCAACTGAAGTCAGAGACCAAATCTCTCCACGATGAAAAGGCTCCAACTCTGGACTGACCAACTGCTGAGAAGAGGAAAGTGGGCTTCTCCATAGAGTTAGAGTCCCTCTGTGTTTCAAAACACAATTTCCATTTGCTTCTTACTGCTAGCAAGTTGTGGAAACGCATCCAAAACTCTTGGGTATTCCATGCATGGACAAGAACGAGGAGAAGGGGAGCCAAGACTGTAGAACATAAGAGTTTGGCACTGAACTCCTCAAGTAGATGCATCTGTATTTCTCTCACAAAGGCACACATTTGGTTTCCTATCAATAATGGGAGAGATGGGATGTCATACCCTGTTACACATACAAGATTATTAACAACTTCACAAAGAGGCATTTGACTGTGCTGCATCTTCCTCATGGTTGCTTATGACACCTTAAGCCCACAGACCTCTCCAGAACATGGCAGACTTCTCCACAGCACAGACAGACTCCTTTGTCCCTTTGTACAAATTCGGGCACAGGGAAATATCTTTTTTGTGTAGCAATTTTTTTTTCCACATGTACACAGCAGGAACAGTATAAATTAGGGAGGTTAGAGACATTGCAACATTAGTTCTTTTTCTCCAAATAATTTGAGGGCACCCAGCCTTTGAATGGTTTCACCCCATTCATGATCTGGCAGTACCACCAGCCATTTGGGTTCCTTTCCAGGACCTCCATGCAGACACCCTCCTGAAAGCCCGCAGTCTCTTCATCCCCTTCATAGTCTGCAATGGAAACATAGATGTCTTTGAGATTGTTGTGGATGAACTGGGATTTCTCAATGGGTTTGGGCCTGACAGTGGACACAGGGATCCCATTCCTCTGGGTGGGGAGGTTGGAGGTGGTTTCCAAGCCCTCTGTGCCAGACTTCTCCGCCTGCTTTCCCTTGGAGTCCCCCAGCTGTGACCGTGCATTACTGAAGGAGGAATTCCGTCGGACGTTCCTCAGATGGTCCGTAGATGTTAAGGACTCGTTTCTGCGTAAGGAGCACGACAGGTTGTTTTCCTTTGGTGGTGGAGACACAAACACTGACTGTGGCCGGACAGCAAGCTGCCTGACACCATTTCTCATTTTGACTGGGCCTGATGTTTTTGAAAAACCACCAGGAGGTTTGCTTGGGATGGGTGGTGTTGCACGTTTGCTTTGGTTGATGGTGTTCAAAGCCTGAACTCTCTTCTCTATCTTCTCTAAACTGTTTGACTTGTTTTCATTTTTCCTGTTCTTGGAAAGCGAGGCATCCGTGTCCGTTGCTGTGGTTTCTCGATTATCAGCAAGAGCCAGATAATGGGAGGGAGCCCAGCCTTCCGCATCTCCATATTTCAGGTACCACCACCCACTGGCTTGCTTCTCCAGTACTTCTACTTCTACTCCTGCTGGGAAGCAGATTTCAGAATCCTGTACCTTTTGGTATGAGTCAGTGGTCACATAGAAACATCTGGAATCATTTTCTTGCTCAGTTTTGGCCTGATGGCTGGAGCAGAAAATGCCACGGGATGGAGCTGTAATGAGATCAGCTGAGCTTCTCCTAACAGGATCTTCTTGGTTCTCAGAAGCTGTGTATGGAGGGCTCTCAGACTCTTCACTTCTTGAACCTTTAAGTCCACCTCTGAGTTGCCCAGTTGGCCTCAGCTGACGTCTTAAAGTGCTGATATCCATCTTTTCCTGACTCTGAGACTCTGCTTTGTTCAGGAAGGGTTTGGGCCTAACAATTGGCTTTGCTCTAATGGAGGGGCTCTGCGCTGGCTCTTTCTTCACACCACCTGTTCTCGGCATGCTACGTAAGCCAACATCTGAAGCTGACCTTGGCTTTGTCTCCTCGTTCCTGGAGTAGTGACATTTTCCAAGATCAGGGTGGATATTTTTGTCAGTCTTGGGCTTCACAAGAGATGTTTTAGGAGAGCTGGAACAAGGAGAGTTCCTTCGAATCGAGGACAGAGAAGAGCTTTTCTGGGAGTCGGAGTCTCCACTGGATTCCTTGTTAGACAAAGCATCTTCCACATAACGCCTGAATCCCTCATTCTCATAGATGGTCTCTTCTTCATGGGCAACATCCTCCGAAGACTCTCCAACTTTGAACTTTGTTTTCTGCAGCGATGACACAGGAGAGGGCTTGAGCGGTTGAAACAGCCGTTTTTCAGGAGCGCTGTCTTCATGGTGGCTTTCACTCACATCACATTCCGAGTCAAAGCCAAAGGCCGGTACATCATACTCAGGTTCTTCGTATTTCAGCTTGTGGGGAGAGTCCTGGGCTTCCCCTGAAGAACCAGTTCCAGGAGCTGTCCCTTCTTCAGTGTCTTTTGGTTTACTGGGAGGAGCTGGGGGAGGGACCTTCGGACGTGTTAAGGTACTGGTTCTTCTATTTAAATTTGGCTTCTTCCTCTTGTCAATGTAAGATGCTGGTGCCCATCCTTCCTTCTCTCCAATCTGCACATACCACCAGCCACCAGAATTCTTTTCTATAACCTAGTTGATGACAAGCGACACGTTAGGCAAAAGTCTTAACCAACTGCTTTTCACCCCACTGTTTTCCAGCCAGTCCTCTGCAATATTATTTTCCCAGCTGCGTGGGAGCAGGGCTCACCTCTGCTTTCTGTCCTCCACGAAAGCTTATCCCATCCGAGATACAAGACTGGAACTCCGCAATAGTGTAGTATTCCACTTCCACAGAGGGCGGCTCGGGCGGTTTGGGCAACTGAAAACCCTACAGCAAAAGTAGTTTTGTCCAGTTAGCAGTGACAGATACGTATTGATATAAAGAAATACATATGGGGTGAATGGCTTCAGTATGAAAAAGCGTTTGCCTTCACAAGTGTTACTCACTAAAGCGCTTCCTTCTTCCTATGCTACTTCCTAATGACAACTTCCCAATTCTCTAGAGCAGAAGCTGAAGGGCAGAGATGGCCACAAGAGAGCTGGCCTTTCAAACTGCACTCTGTTCTTAACCCCTTCACTAGCTGTTAAAACTGTGATAATCTTTACCTGAACAGTAAAACTTTTCCTGATAGGCCATAAAATGCACATTCCAGCCACAGTAAAAACAGTCCATTTAGTCTGATATTTTGCACAGGAGGACTCAATTCTGGATGGCTTGTTGTAGCCATAGTAAATGGAGTTGCACCAAGCCCATGATAACATTTTACCCACTCCCTGATAGCCTTTTAACATGTAGTGCTAATGAACTATTGCTCTTCATCTGGCCCTGGACTTTAAATAATGTGAATTCTTTAGTGGTATGACCTACCTGTAGTAAGAAATCTAGGGATATCAGAGAACCCTGTAACACTTTTCAGCTGAGGTGAGAATGGAAAGGGAAGTGCTTGAGGGCAAACCAGAACCTCTGCTCAGCCCCAACACAGGAGACTTGAAACCATTCTGGCAGCACACCACACTGCTCTAAAAGCTGGATGCTCTTCCATTAAGCCTTTTTGATTATGCATTTCAGAATTTATTACAACTACTTTTGGAATTTATTACAACTGCTTTTAAAGTAATAACTGCAATGAGAGTCCCTTCAAGAAGGTTGATATCCAAAGCCTTCTAGATAATCACAGTGATTCTCTATATGATGACTAGAGGATGGATGGTGAAGCTGCACAGCCTGAGCCTCACCGCTCAGTGCAAGCATGACCTGTGTCACATCTCAGGATCTCATGAACGCAGGTTAGGCCTGCAAGAGATGGGCAGAGAACAGCAAGAGGCAGAAGATGATCCTAAAGCCAAGAGTAAGGGGAAGAAAAAGGACACGCTGGTCTTTATTCACATGTTCTCTGGTTTCTGAGATATCCTCAGTGCAGCTAACAAGCTGTGTTTCATCACGCACAGCATGGGGCATTTTGCAGGAAATGCATCACTGCACCTTAGGAACCATGTCTAACAATGTTTTAATTAGATGTTTCAGCACTATAAATGCTGAAATACAGCACAAGATGCAGTATAATAAAATGCCTTCAGATTACAGGATGGTTTGGATTAAATGAAGATAATTGGAAACAGCAGACACGTTCAGGGTTTCATATATATATGTTATCACCGCTATTTTTCACATGGAAATAAATTTAGTAGTCTTGTCAAAACAAAATTTAATAGAAAATAAAAAGTGAAATGGGAAGAAAATGTCAGCATGTTATTCATCTCATTAAGAGACATCTCAGACAACACAGATACAACTACAACTCACCACCTGTTCTCCTTTCCTAAAACTAAATTTTTATAAAAGAAAAAAACATTTTTTATGCCACTATAGGGCAGAGGGACAGGCACAAAGCTGCCAGTTGACACTAGCCTAACATTCAGACATCCTCACCTGCAAAGGCTTCTTATAATTAAATTTGATTCCTTAATGGACCATATGAATCCCATCACCTTAAAATACCTTCTTCAGCAGCACTGAAAATCACTTAAGTGACTTCCAGCTTCAAGCACAACAAAGCATGATAGCTTTAACTGGGAGAAGGGAGGGATTTAAGAACAGTTCAACACTTGCCTAATTGGGGGTAACCTTTTCAAACATGGAAGTTCCTCAATTAACATCAGCATGTTCAGTATGTAAACAATGAAACGAATAGCTATGCAAATAAAGCACCTCTCAGATACCCTCCCTCTTGTGAAGCTACAGAGAGTCCACTAGAAATACACCAGTACATCTATCCCACTTCTATATATCAAAAAAGAATACAAACCAGACTGGATTCTCTTCGTGGGGGCGGCCTTGTTCTTAAATTTGGAGAACCTGAGCAGGAAGAGGAGAAAGTTTATTTAGGCTTGTAAGTACTGCTAAACACATTCTTCAAGAGCTCCCTACTGTGTTATACAGCTTGAGAGTATTAGAAATCAGTATTTGCAATATTTGAAGCATCTCTGAAACAATATAGGAAAATATGAGGGAATGTTAGAGATACCAAGATAAATTTGCTATTCATCTCAGCAAATTTAAGAAGTTTAAGAGGAAATCATTGCCAGAAAGTAGCAGATTATATTTTCTGCTGGAACTGACCGGCTCCACTGGAGACTCGCCAGCCAGGAATTTGCTTAGTGTTTAGTTTTTCCACCCCCAGCAATAAAAATAATCCACTGAATTAATAACACTCATACCATCTTCTGTCACAGCATCTTGCCATTCTTACAAGGACCAAAGATACTTGGAAAACCTGCATTTTACATATGAAATAGTAAAACTGCACATTAGAGCAACTTGGTTTGGAAACAGCAAAACAAAGGTAAGAAAAGGCACAGGAGGTCTCCTTGACTCACACCACCACATTATCTGCACGATTGAAGGGCCACGTGCTAGAGTATTCAAAAGACACAATACACTCCTCTAGAAAAAAAGAAAGCTAAACATATTAAGTAGCTGCACATCAGCTAAGATAGACCAGCAGCCCTTGCACAAAGCAAGCACATTTATTGCTGCTGGTAAAAGGCTGTATCCTGGAGTCCCTGCAGATCCACAGCACAAACATCTGCTCATGCAGCCTCATCTGCAAGGCCACAACACATTTAGCTGACTCACCACCTACAAAAGGCAGAGAGGAAACACCACTGCAAAGCAGTGGAAACCCAACCTTCTTACTGCCTTACTTATTTGAGCTCTTTGTGGTGCTATCCTTGCTATGGCTGGGGAGCCCTGGGCCAGTTTGGAGGCCTGCTTGTCTGGGGTCATCATGGCGTTGCCATTGGAGTCGTTGCACAAGATGGGCAAGCTGATTTCCTTCTTGCTGATGTGGGATTCCGAGGTCTCATTTTCTGCTTGGGTTTCCTTGTCGGTCGATGATTTCTTGTTCAGCAGGTTACTGATCTCCATAATGTTTCCTATGATTTCCACGGGCCCAGTTAAGTTCTTTTTCCTAGATGGAAGGTCATCCTTTGCCTTCTTCAGATATGAAGCTGGGGCCCAGCCCTCTTTGCCCAGATACCTGCAAATAAAATAAAGGAAATATTGTCACAAACACAGCCCTGTCACCCATTCCAGGTACAGTCAAGGCAAAAACGCTGGAGTTTTGCATTAAACTTGCAATTCTCAGATAAGCTATTGTGGTCTCTATTCATCTGTTACCTGTTGATTAGGTATCTCTGTCCGCTCAGCTAGCGGTAAACAACTGACCACTGTAAAAAGGGAGATGCTGCTTCTGACCAAAAGGAGTCTGTTCAGATTAGGAATAAAGATACTTTTTCATCAGCTGGTTTCAAGACACATTTATATTGTCTAGGACAGACTCAGCGTTTCCTATACAGCAAAAAAGGCAAACCAATGAGTGAGGAATTTTAATCCATTCTAGATGCAACTCGTAACGGAAGAGGGCTGAAGGACAGGTGAAACCCTCCCTCCCACAACTATAACAGCCTCTGCCCCTCTTCCCATAACCAGCAGCCCAGTAAGACTGGCTTTTCTAAGGACTTAAGTCAGGACTCAGAAACCCCAAACAAAAACACCCCGTTGCAGCTTGCGCTGTCAGTGCAAGTCAAGAAACTACGTGACTAAAGAAAAACAGCTTTGATGGAGATTCGTTTTCCTGAACAAGCTAGGAGCCATTTGAAGAAATAAACTGGGAAATCCAAACAGATACCCGAATCCAGCAAGCGTTCCCAGAGCACAAACCAACGGCACTTACTGTACTTCAAGCTGAAGTCATTTTTTTCCCACCACTGGGCTTTGGGGACGATGGTTTTTCTAACTCCTGCCATTCCTAACACCTCAGCAGGGATTTCAGATTACAATCAGACTCCAGGGAAGGCCACATGGATGAACTCTGCTTTCCTTAACGAAACCCTAACTAGCTACAGAGTGAGTCACTGAGACCCCTCTCCCTTTAATCTCTCAGGATACCCCAGGCAGGTGCCTGAACAGTAAGTGGGAAAGCAGGCACCGTTAAATTCCTGGTGCTCAGGAAGCCTGCAGGAAATACAAAGGTTAAACCCATAGGGCTCTTAGGCTTTTTAATGAAAATCGAAACTCGTTAGACAGCAGAGGAAGGAGTGTGGGGCAAGCGTATGTGTATGGGGGAAGGAGAATGTTAAATCATTCTCTGATTCTCTATCAGAAAACACCTTGGTCATGTAAACGCTTAGCTTCTCAGATCAGCTGTGTTCTGCAGGGCACATCCTGGGCTCGTCCACCTTGCCAAAACAGACCTTTACGGAGAAAAATCAACAATATGATGTAGTGGTGCTTCCCTAAACTTCAGTAGGGTCTGGCTGAATGAAAGTTAGTGCTTTCAGCAACAGCACAAGGACCCATGTGCCCAAAAGTTGGTCCTTCCCTTCCTGCCAGTCTAGATCAGACACTGCTTCTCCTCGTGCATCTACCCTACCACATGTGACAGCAGGGGTAAGTGATGTCCCAAATTCAGACAGCTTAGCATCAAGGCTTCAAGGAGCCTGCACTCAAAGAAAAGCATCCCAACATCTCCAAGATGGGTTTGCACCACAAACTACCAAAACAATCCCGCACAGTAGCAAAGTGGCAGTGACTTAGCTGGTGTCCAATAGATCCCAAAGCTTTGCATCCACCTAGTTCTGCCCCCTTCGAGGCTCCGCTCCCTGAACCAACCTGTGCTGGAAATCCCTGTGCAAGACTGAGTTTTGTGGTAACAACCCAGAGAGGAAATGCACGTCTTGCACTTGAACTATGACAAGATACATGCTTACCCAGCACCATGCAGCAAGTCCTATCAAAAAAGGAGAACAGAGAACTACAGCATGCACTCCGAACTAAAAGCAGCCCTCAGTACAAGCCATCCCTCACTGCAGGGATGATGAAACATAAGTTGAAACACGGAAAGTTCCATCTCCAGATGAAGAGGAACTTCTTTCCTGTGAGGGTGACAAAGCCCTGGCACAGGCTGCCCAGGGAGGCTGTGGCGTCTCCTTCTCTGGAGGTCTTCCAAACCCGCCTGGATGCCGCCCTGTGCCACATGCTGTAGGTGTCCCTGCTTGAGCAGGAAGGTTGGACTAGATGATCTCTAGAGGTCCCTTCCAACCT